>MDKF010082504.1:0-16445 GCA_026770625.1 Nicotiana glauca | reverse complement strand
CCTTTTTAAAAATTAAATTTAATGTAGAATCAATTAACACCAAGATTCTCTCCTTAATTTTAGCCCGTTTTTTAGTGAACATTCTGCCCTTTTAATGCCTAATAGTCGAATGGTACAAAATTTGTAAGTAAAACATGGACTGGGCGGGTAATTAATAAACTATGCACATTTAGGGTAATAAGGTTTCATATATGGTATAGTTATGAAAAAATCCAGATTTACAACTGGTCGTTCAAAAATAGCCCAATTTCAAAAGTAATCGAAATTTAGCCACTTTTTATGTAAAGATAAATTTTAGCGAAAATACTGTTCAAAGCCCGAAAAATACTCCAGATATTATGCTGGAGTTCCAGCATAAGTATACTGGAACTCTAGCATATTATACTGAAGTTCCAGGATAGTATGTTGGAACTCCAACATAATGTGATGGAGTTCCAGCATAAGTACATTAAAACTCCAACATAATATGCTGAAGTTCCAGCAAGTATATTGGTCCAGTATAATATACTGGAGTTTGGAGCACCAGTGCTCCAGTCTCCAGTATATTATACTCGAGCCAGCAAAGTATACTGGTCCAGCATAATATGCTGGAGTTCATACACATGTGCACCGGACTCCAGTATATTATGCTGGACCGGTCTCTATTGCATCAAAACGGTGACTATTTTTCATTAACTTGGTAAACGCTGTTATTTTTATTGACCGGTGCGAAAACTGACTATATCGTGTTATTTTTATGACTTATGCACAATAATATTTGCGCCTCGCCCTGGGACTCCCCTAAAAATATTTTTTATAAACTGTTGGGGACAACTATTTAGTAAATGATCTTTTTTTCTGTTGTAATTTATGGACATTTTAGATCATAGTTTAAAATATCTTTTTGAACAAACTGAATATTTTTACCACAATCAAAAAATTTATTACCATTGCAAATGTCATATTATAATCTAATATTTTACCTGTAAAGTTAAGCAAATTAAAAATTATATGAGCATAAATTTTTAAAAAGGGGACAAACTCTAAATGGTGACATAAAAAAGAATATTTGCATGACCAATGGAATGAATGTTTTAAGTTGGGCGTGGAACTGTATTAATGTCTTTCAGTGAATTTTTCATCGGTGCTCCCTTTTTTTATCAACTGTTGACCCTCTTTTGCTTTTTTACGATTGATAGACCTTTTAGACCGTGAGTTAAAAATTCTTTAAGAAAATAAAAAAATTATAAAGAAATTTAAATCGCGATTTAAAATTTTGAAGGTTTTGCCATTTATTTTTAATTACGGGCAAATAGAAAATCGGAAGGGATAATTTTTCAAAGGGCTATATGTGCACAACTGTTTAAGATTAAGTTGGCTATTTATGTAAGGATCCCAAAAATGGACTACAATATAGAGAAAATCTCACTTTATACCCATTAATCCTAAACTATTTACCATTTATTACCCATGCCCAAACTATCTACTACTTCTACCCATGGGGACCAAACTATTTACCCGTTTTTTTTCCTAAAACATATTACTGAATTCACTGTACCTATTAAAGGGTAAACATGTTACCCCAATTCGTATCGAAATATTTCCGTTTCATCCATAAAAGGTTGAATTCGATGTACCCATTCAGTTTAATTTTTTTCTTATAAGATATGCATTAGTGTTTATACATAAAATCGTGAAGTGGGTATTAATCACAAAAACGAATCAGCTCTTAGGAATCTGAGCATCCACTCAGTTGTGAAACCCTTTCCCCCACTCATGCTTTTCTTTATCACTTTCTTGTTTTTTCCACTCTTTTTTTTAATTATTAAGTTTGTCCTTTTGTGTTTGATGAGTGCTAAAAATCGTAATATGGAACTTATATCCTTAAATTTATTTTTGTTCAGAAAGTTATACAAATTGCAATAATTATTTATTACATTAATTCAAAATAGATGTTTCTAAATATTGCTTATAGTACCTTCTAGATGTTCATACTGAAATTTGATAGCAGTTAGGTGATTGAGATCGAAATTTTCAATTGAAAATCGAAGAAGAACACAACTACAGTATACCGCTACAGTATATAATATGTTGTGGGAGCAATATTGCAATAGTATACTATTATAGTTACAATATACGGGAACAATATATTGTAATAATCGATGAAGTACACAGTTACCTAACAGTATACCGCTACAGTATACAATATACTATAGGAGTATATAGTTATACTGCAACAGTATACTATTATAATATACAATATATTATTATATCATACTGTAATATTATGCAATATATTGTAACAGTATGCTATAATAGTATATAATATATTATAATAGTATATTTATTATACGCACATTCACTTGCCTTTTCCCTTTTAATTTGCTTTAAGCTTTTACCCAGCGTAAGGGACAAATTGAAAATGCAAAAAAAAAAAAAAAATTACAGTATAATATATAATATAACGGTATACTCTTACAACTAGATCCTTTTAAAAACTTTTGAAATTTTTATTGACAACTGATATTATTTCAGTTTAGTAATTGAATTAAATTTTTTTAAACTCTTTGCGTATAATTGTATACCATGTTGGGTATAGCTATACATTATACTGGTATCATATATTATTTAATATTTTTTTGGTTGTATTAACTACATTTAATTGGTACACAATATAACTTTTCTTTAGTAAATATAAAAAAAGAATAATAAAAATAATAAAAACAATAAATGAAATTACACTATGAAGAGAAAAAGAATATAAAAAAAGAAGTTAAATAAAATTAGAAAAGAAAAAAAGAAAAAAATAAAAAGAAACGAGAAAAAAGAAAAGGAGTAAAGAAAAAAAAGAATAGAAATAAAAAAGAGTTGGAGAATAGAGAAAAAATTCCCCACAAAACCTACTATGGGTAGAAAATATAATTAGTTTATGGATAGAAAAATAAATGGGTAGACAAGGGCAAATAGTTGTATTTTTTTGGGTAGCTGTGTCAAAACTCCTACAATATATGCTTATATCACATGTCGTTTAAGCTTGGGAGAATGACACAGTTACCCACAAAAATAAAATTATTTACACTTGTTTATCCATTTATTTTTGTACCATAAACTAATTATATTTTCTACACATAGCAGTTTTTGTGAGAAATTATTTCTTTATTCTCCAATTATTTTTTATTTCTATGCTTCTTTTCTTCTTTTGTTTCTTTTCTCTTTTTCTTTTTTCTCGTTTTCTTCTTATCTTTTTCTTTTTTCCTTTTCTAATTTTATTTAATTTTTTTTATATTCTTTTTCTCTTCATAATCTAATTTTATTTACCGGTTTTATTATTTTTTATTATTTTTTTATACAATAAGAAAAAATAATTGATATAGTAAATATTTGTTCACCTTTTTTAATATAATTGGTACAATATACCTTTTTTTTTCTTTCTCATTTTTTAAATTCAATTATTAAACTAAAATAATATCAGTTGTCACTTGATCTAATTCAATGAATATCACATTGACTGCTGCTGAGTACCATAAATTATATAATCAGATTTTAAGAATCAACACATGATTGCCATGCAAACGTTTATCTTATTCCCTATAAATATCAGTACACACTCTACCATTAACGGTAATACAACCAGTTATAGAGCAAGCAAACATAATCTATGACAGCCAAATCTCCATATATACTAGTTAGAATAAAAATAATAATAAAATATTAAAAAATACAACAAAAGTATAAGTAGAAAAAAAGACTTCTAGTACCATGTGATACCAATATGGTATTATATGTATACCAACAAAGCATATGATTTCTCTAAAATATTACTACAACTATCTGCGACCATACTACTGTACCAAAACATTAAAGGACGCAATAAAAGTATGAGAAAATTATATGCTCGTATTGCAAGCTAAATATTCGCAAAACAACTTGCTCATTTCCTATACTAAGAAGGTATATAGTTGTATGTGATCATTCCAACAATTTCCTATAACTATAAAAACTATTACATAATACACATAATTTATGTCCATCGGCACATAAAAATTCCAGCATTGCAACTCATGTTCTTATAAATAATTTTATAATATAATTCACTTAAAATGTAGCTAAAACAACCAAAACAATGTTCAAACTACCATATGATGCCAATATGGCATATACCTATACCAATATGGTATACAATTTTACTAGTTAATTTCTGACAACTATATGACTATACTACTATTACATAACACGTATGCATAAAGAGAAAAATAAAAAAAATAGTATACCACATATTAATATAATAAGGCATTTGAAGATATTCTACTATGTTACTGTTATTAAAAGAAAATCAAATATTGTACCAATTAAATGTAACTAATACAACCAAAAAATGATTCAACTAGCATATGATACCAATATAGTATATAGCTATACTAATAGGATATATAGTTGGAATGAACTGTATACTAAAATAGTGTATTTGTATACTATTTGGGTATACAATACAAACTCGTCTTCTTCTCTGGTTCAACCATATTTCGACCCAAATTTTTAAAATCTACTACAAAATATCCACCAATTTGACTAAAACTTTAGCTACAACCTCCAATCAACTTTCCAAACAAACCCATACAGGATCGGATCAAAACAATTCAAAACTCAAACCAACCAAGTTATGAGTTTCAAGCTTCAAGGTCCTTCAATGGTGAATTTAAATTTTTGTACAATAAATCTCCAAAAACCAGCATCAAAGGTACAATCTACACATCAAAGAATAATAAATAATAAATTTCAGCAGTAAAACACTATAAAAAATCAGATCTAGCATTTTGAACTCATTCATATGGAGTTTCAAAAATTGAGATGTTCTTCCTACGATCTAGTTTTTGAATTGTGCCCTATATTTTGGTGTTGAAAACTTGTTTGCAGTGCTAAAACTTCAAACAAGTTCACGCCCTGTATGTGTGTCGAAGGATAGATACGACACATCCTATGGCTGTGACAAATTGAAACATAGATATGGAGATTTTTATTTCTGATCAGAATATGAGTATAGCAACTCTTGCCATAACGTCTCTGCTTAAGACCGGCAATGAATCAAGTGTTCATCGTCTCTCTTTTCTGTTTGTTCACAATCTTATTATACTCGCAAGGAATAATGAATTAGCAAGTAAATAGTTTGGGGCGCATTGGTAGGAGTAGTAAGTAGTTTGGGCCTTGGCATTAAAGGGTAAATAGTTTGGAATTAATGGGTATAAAGTGAGATTTTCCCTTTAAACTTTGGGTCAGCCCAATAATGGGATAACGGGCCTCGTTGTCCTAATCGAGACCAAGAGGCTATTAAATTTTTGAAAATTTTACCTCATATACATAGGTTGATACCTTATTTATTATAAATAAATACCCTTTTAAAAAATGATCTCTTATAACTACCTTTTAATTTTTATAGCGAAATATCTATTTATGATTCTTACCTTTAAGCCATTAAATACATTGTGTATTATTTTTCTCTCTCTTTCTTTCTTTTTTTTTCTCTCATAAAATTACCGTATAGGAAGTAAACTTCTATCTCCAGGTTCTCTCTCTCCAATTTCTCTTCGTCACAGCGACATTCTCTTCCCCTTTCTCGACTCTCCACTGATTCATCTCCATTGTCTCTCTCAATTTTTTATCCAAGCTTATGGAAATTACTAGCGGAGGACTTGACATACCATTGTCGAGATCATGCCCTATTGGCGATGCAGCATTGGCATAATTTATACCATCGAAGCCATTTATTCCCTCGTGAAGTCCAAATGCAGGATTTGCTATAAGGGAAACCATTGATCCTTCCAAGGATGATAAGGCCCCCACAAGTGCAGACCTCAAATTTTCAAAGCAGAAATGAGAGATTCACCCCTTGGATGACTCAGAGGGCGCTAATGTCACGACCCAAAATCTACTAAGGGTCGTGGTGGTACCGGACACCACTATCAGGCAAGCCAACTGAAATACTTAATTAAATTCTTGTTTTAATAATTTTGAAAATTCTTCTTTTATGCGATTAAAACAATACTGAGTATATTCCCCCGAATGAATAATGAAATATTTAAATAACTTTTTAAATTTTTTGAATAAACCCAAATACATCCCAGAACCCGGTGTCACAAGTACATGAGCAATTTCTAAGAAATAATGTAATATAACAATCGTCTGGAGTACAATATTGGACAGAAATAAATACAGAAAAGCTGAGAGAAACTCTGCTGGCTGCGGGTCGCCTCGAGAAGTGCAGCTCACCTAAGTCTCTGTATCAACCGTTATGCTACGCCCAATAGGCTACTAGAGATGCATATGCTTGTGCAACAAAAATACACAAAAGTGTAGTATGAGTACGAAAACAACGTGTACCCAATGAGTATTCCGTCTAATCTCGAAGAAGTAAAGACGAGATGGTCAACTTCGACTCTTACTAATAGTCCAATAATGATTTATCCAATATATTAAATCGTGAATTTTTATAAACATGATTATAATTTGATAGGTTGAAACAAATAAATAATTATTTCTTTTATAGGAAAATATTTCTTCTCATCATTTATACATATATTCTTAAGCCGGAAAGAGGTAGCAACAACTTCGATAAGTTTCAAGACAAGCAATACAAGCATGCACAAATCACGCCGAGGTCGACGGCCCGCTCCAACAGAAATGTAAATTGTGCACTGCCGAGGGTCGAACGGCGTGAACCATAGATGCATCTATTTAATCTGCCGAGGCGTTCGGCCCGTTCCAAAAGTAAACACACACAGACAAGTAGTCAATCAAGAAGTCAACATGGAGCAATTAACCAAATAAAGGCCAATTCTCTTAATAATTTAAGAAAAATGGAGTTTAAATCATTTAGAAATTCATTTACTAATTCGATGTGATTTAAGCAATACAAGCTGTCAACAAGATGGCAAATATTCCAACTATAGCATGCTCTTGGGTCCTAGACTACTCGGACAATAGCATAATAGTAGCTACGCACGGACTCTTGTCACCTCGTGCGTACGTAGCCCCCACAAATAGGAGCACATAACCAATTAACTCACCTATGGGGACAATTTCCTCTTACAAGGTTAGAAAGGAGACTCACCTCGTTTCAATGCTTACTTTCCAGTCAAAGAATGAGCTCAAACCCCCAAATCGTTGTTGAACCATCCAAAACTATTCAAATGGTGTATAAATAAATCAATATACGCACAAAAATTCATATTCCAACTATTAAGGTGATTATCCAACCCTAAATGTAAGATTCTTAAAATTCACCCTCGGGCCCACGTGCCCGGATTACGAAAATTTTCGAAGAAAGTTATTACCCATAACCTTATGAAGTCAAATATATGATTTTTACCAAATTCCATAACCATTTTCGTGGTCAAATCTCATTTTTATACAAAACCTATGTTTTCATCTAAACCCTTGATTTCACCAATTTTTACATGTTAATCTATCCATAATCTATGTATTAAACTCATGTTGTATGAAAATTACTTACCTCAAAATGCTAGGTGAAAACCCTCTTCCAAAAGCTTTAAAAATCGCCCAAAAACCATGCTCCAAAAATGCAAAACGAAATGAAAGAAATGAGCAATTTTTGGTCCTTAAATTTCTGCCCATCCGTCACTAAAACTCCAATTTCACCACTAAAAGTCTTCACTAAAAGTCTACCAGAAACAGCTTTACCCGCTCTTATTCAACCACTCATAACTTTCTGTACAAATATTCAAATGATTAACAGTTTACCGTTATGAAAACTAAAATGCAAGGGCTACAACTTTCATGTTTTGCACATTTTTGGATTCCTTATAGATTTCGATATATAAGCTTCTAAAGTAGCCTCCTCGCATCAAATATTTCTGGAAAATTTCAAAGCAGCTTTACCAACCCTTATTCAATTGATCATAACTTTCTCTACAAATATCAAAATAATTAATAGTTTAGCTTGTTGGAAACTAGGATGCAAAAGCTACAACTTTCATGTTTTGTAAATTTACAGATTCCTTACGTATTTTGAGATATAAGCTTCCGAAATAGGCTCCACGATTACCTAGCTGCTGCCAAAACAGATTCTGCAGAAATTTCTGCAACTTCAATAATGTGCCAAACGATCCGAACCCCATCCGAAACTCATCCGAGCCTCTCGGGACCTTGTCCGAATATACCAATAAGTCTCATAACATAACACGGACCTCCTTGAGGACTTAAATCACATCAAACAACATCAAAACTACGAATCGCGCATCGAATCGAATTATGAGTTTTCAAATTTTCCAACTTCTATATTTTGCGCCGAAACATATCAAATCAATCCGGAATGACTTCAAATTTTGCAAACAAGTCATAAATGACATAATGGATCTGTTCCAATTTACAGAACTGAATTTCGACCCCGATATCAAAAAGTCAACCCTTGGTCAAACTTCTCAAAAACTTTCAAATTTCTAACTTTCGCCAAATGACTCCAAAATGACCTACGGACTTTCGGATTCACTTCCGATCGCGCTCCCAACTCCAGAATCACCATACGGAGCTATTCCCAGACTCGAAATCCTAAACGAACATCGATATCACTGAAATGCACTTCAACCCGACTTGTAAAATTTCTTCCAAAATGCTAGCTTCCACAATAGGCGCCCAAACGCTTCCGAGTCATACAAAACCCGATCCGGGCGTACGCCCAGGTCCGAAATCCTCATACGAACCTGCGGAAATCTTCAAATCTTGATTCCGAGGTCAATTACTCAAATTTTTTATCCTAGTTAATTCCTTCAACTTTAAGCTCCGAAATGAGAATTCTCTTTCCAAATCAACTCTGAACTTCCCGAAATTCAATTCCGACCATGCGTACAAGTCATAATACCTGAAATAAAGCTGCTCATGGCCTCAGACTACTGAACGACGCGCTAGAGCTCAAAACGACCGGTCGGGTCGTTACAGCTAGTATCGGTGGCGATGCCCCACATGGCGGCGACCAAAATATCGGTGGATTGGGGACGGAGTTTGGGGCTGAGGAACTTGAAGAGTCTGTACTATCTTTTTTTTATTGTATTTCAATGTATCTCGTTGTTTTTCATGTATTTCATTGTATTCAATGTCTCGATGTATTTCATGAATGTATTCATATATTTTTTTGTAATTAATATAATTTATGTATTCAAATGTTTATATGTATTCAGATGTATCTGTAGTATGTATTCATGTTTTTGCACTATAGATTACCTGCTATACTTCATGTATTCAATATATTTTTATGTATTTAACTGTATTAGTTGTAATTATACAATTTTAATAAATAAATATATTTGTAATGATACCAGTAAAAATATTTTATTAAAGATACAACTAAAAAAAAGAAAGGATGGAATGGATCTCTAAAGATTGCTCTGTTTTGGGGTATTTTTCGGTTGAGAAACTTTGCTATAACTGAAATATAAATTTTGTGTGTTATAATTGAGTTTGTTGAGTTATATTAGGAGTTTATCACGTTAATTGATTCACTTTCCGTTTTTAAACGCGTGAAGACATTTTTTTCCCGCAAATTTCGTCATTGTATTCACAAATACAGCTCTCAAATACAGTCAAATACATTCTCTGTTTAGCTGGACTTCCCTATTTTCCTCCGAGTTTTGATACTTTATTCATGAATAAATTAGCAAAACTACAACGAATACAGTCTATAACAACTGAAAATATAGCTATATGAAGTAATTTAGTAATTAGTAGCTATAACAAGCTAATATTCACTAAAACATAGTGATTTATGAAAAAACTCTTAATTTTCTTTTGTAGTCGCGTCACTGTAATACGCGCAGACAAAACCATCTCACCACTATCGTGTTATGATGTTGTGACTTATTTTGGTTCACCCCTTTTAAAAAAATATATATATATTTATCTTACTCACAATTTTAGAATATGTGAATATGACCAGCTCTTTTTGAGAAATCACCACGTGGTTTAACGTGATTTGATGTATGACATCCACTCTTGAGTTGTATCTACACCAAATTAGGGATGACAATTGGGAAGGGTGGGAGGGGCGGAGGGGGTCTAATGCTTTTCGGGGCGAGGCGGATTGACACTCCAGTTCTTTTCAAACTATGCGGGTGCGGTGCGGGTAGGGGCAGATGAACCCTCCTTTGTCAAAAATTTATATTGTATAATGGTTTTTTTATGTATATATAATATATATATATAACCCATCAAACGCAAGTCAAAAATTAGCTTAGTGATCAACCGGGTTCAAATTCATTGAAGGATCATAGGTTCAATGTCCGCTAAGCATAATTCAGTCCCTTTATTCCTCTTATTTATTAAGTAATATTTTGATTGTGAAGCTTTCATAAATATTTCACTATTTTTTCGTATTTGTTATAAATAGAATTTTATTTATGGTGAATGTCTATATTTGAAGAGATTCTGGGGCTTATTACTTGGTGGCTAGGTCACCCTCTCCCTATAAATAGATGGTTCTATTCCATTATAATTCATCCCAAAAATCAATAAGAATTCTCTCTCCCTACTTTTCTTTACAATATTGTTCTTCTTCTTTTATTGTTTCATAACACGGTATCAACACGAGACTCTAACCAGTTGAGTAGAAGCTTTGTGATTGAGCATAATGATAGTCAATTGTTCCATGAACTTCCTTCATGATTAAATTCTGAATTTAAGGTATGTATTTTACAGTATTTTTCTCTTTTATTCTATAATTTGATTTTAAATACAAGCAAAGACAATAAATTTTGACTATAACTCTAATGGAGTTAGTAAGAAATTATAACCACTCGAAGTGGTAAATCTATGTCTTGCCATGATCAAAGTCATGTATGATCGTGAGAACAAGAAGTGAAAACCCATCCCATTGATTTTGCTTCATTCTCATTCCCTTAAGAGAATGTGATAGCAATATGTGATATGCTTGAAAGAAGATAAAATTATTACCGTGAAGGTATCAATGGATGTGGACGTGGCAATAGACGAAATTATAATCGTCATCATTGTGATAATGAGAATAATAAGGATTCTCAAAATAATCCTTCACTATGTGAAAGTAATATTTGTCATCGATTTGACATGAGATTTTGTAAAGCACATATAGATGATTACGGTCCATTCATGATTTGAGACAACATGTGATTTATGAATACATATTCATTCTTGGAAGAATATGAACATGCTAGTGGTAGTGAATATACCACACTCACCTCTAAAAGGAGGTTTAAGATGATATAAGAAAATAATGTCATTATTATGGCATGAATGGTCATTGGTCACGTACCTATTGTACGCCAAAATATTTTGGCAATGTGATTATTAAAGGACAACAATAATGCAAGAAACATATCTTGCATATAATTTTGACAATGACCATAATGGTATAACTTTCTCCTTAAAAGAGATATTCACTATATGGATGTTGATAAATATGTGATAGTACAAAATTAATTGAGAACTCTACAATAGCCAATTATACTATTTTGGAGAAATACCAATAAGGTATTGTGTTGTAGTAAGTCTCAAAGAAACTTATTCAGCTTCCAAAGTATACGCGAAAGCGGTTGATTATATTGAGGCTATAAATAAAGAAAAAATTTAATGTCTTCTATTCTACAACTTGTAGCGGGGTAATATGTATGTGAAAAGTTACCCACTTTATTCTCCAGTTTGTACTATACAAATAAAAGAATATCACAATAAAATGGATGTTTATTGATATAAAAACTCATATCATAATAAACTTGGAGTTTATTGATAATTACACACGTCATGGTGTAAATCTGAACTTTATCAATATTGATAATTTATCCTGTTGGCATAATTAATTTAGCCATATCGATTTAAGTATGATGTGTAAAAATAAAAGAGAGTTCATAGGGGTAGATATTAAATAACTAGAAAGTTCTTTACGAATTCTCTTATATTGTTTGTTCTCATTAATTAATAGATCAACTAAAATTGGGATTGAATCCCATGAATACTGGAAATATCAAAGGTGAATATGGGCCCATTCATCTGCCATGTACACCACATAAGATACATCTATGAGATGGTTACATGTGCGATTATTATTAACCCGCAACATGGTGTTTGCGAGGTAACTTGCTCAATAATTGGATTTAGAGCATAATTTCCAGATTTTTTATTCAAGATAGTTCATCTTGATAAGTTGGTTTAGCAAAATGATTTATTGAGTGTCTCCACTTAATAGCTAAACTATTGCTTATGAGAACAAAGTTATCTATATTAGTTTGATATATGTTATATACGAAAGTATATTATTTTCTCACCTCACAAGTGGTTCAGGGTCAGGAACCAAATAATTCCATCTTATTATTATTGATGTGCGGTGTATATTTGATTAATACCATGACGCATAAAGATGGGTTCTCAAAGTTAAGGAAACAAGTTAGTTTTTCTAATATGGGGGGGGGGGGAGATATGATAAACAGTTGAGAAAAAGTTACGTAGAATGAATTATCATTTGTACATATAGATCCTTGAATAAGATAATATGAACCTGAAGTTCATAAAAAGATAATTCATCTGCAATATATTGCAAAGCATGCCAGACGCATTTGCTGACCCAAAGAAAGTAACTGTATTCTCACTACAAATGCTCATATTAGAATACGTCCTAGAAGGACAAAGTCTATTGTACGCTTAAAGCATATAGACAAATCGGTTTCAAATAAAACTTCTGATAAAGAATATGAGCAAATGATCAAAATAATCATAATAAAGGAGGCAAGTGATCTTGAAGATCACATGACATGACACTTTGTAAAATCTCAAGAGAGATTTAGGTACCTAAATATAAGAATGAAGAGATCTCTATGTTATGTCTTTATGAAAAATAAGGAGGTTGGAACTAATATAAAATATTTATTGACGACATCTATAATAGCGCTAAATATATATATAAGGATCTTAAGTCTGGAGAAACAATTCAAGTAGAATTTGGTTTCATATGAAAGACATGTAGTTTTGGACCTGCAATTCAAACACTTGAAAGTATAAAGTCAATGGTATGTGCAATTAGTTTTCGATATCTTATATGTCTATGTGACGACCCGGCCCGTCGTCACATGAGTTACCACCCCATTTTCCCCTTATTGTGTTGCTTCATATTTCAATATCGGTATTAGAGCTGATCGGATAAAGTTGGGTTGGTTTTGGATGAAAATGAGGCAATTAGCCTCTTAGAAGAAAGCTTGTTTTAGAAAAATCAACCAGAAGTTGACTATGTGGTTAGAGGGCTCGAATTTGAATTCCGGTGATTCGGTTAGCTTCGGGGGATGATTTGTGACTTAGGAGAGCGATCGGAATTGAATTTGGAGGTCCGGTGTAGAAATAGGCTTGAATTGGCGAAGTTGGAAATTTGGCGAATTCCGGTTGGTAGGTGAGATTTTGATACGAGGGTCGGAATGGAATTCTGAGAGTTGTAGTAGCTTCGTAAGGTGATTTTAGATATTTCTGCAAATTTTTAGGTCATTCGGACGTCGTTTGGTCGGGTTTTTGATCGAATATGAGTTTCGGAAGTTTTAGTTAAACTTAGGCTTGAATCCGTGGTGAATTGATGATTCTTGTGTTGTTGGATGTGTTTTTATGATTTGAACAAGTTCGTATGGTGTTTTAGAGTAGGTTGGTGCTTTTGGTTGAGGTCCCGAGGGCCTCGGGGTGATTTCGGAAGGTTAAACGGATATTTTGAAGTTTTGCAACTGGTCTGCATTTTTGAATCTTCTGTTATTTCCGCATCTGCGGAAAAAGGACCGCAGGAGCGGTTCCGTAGATGCGGCCAACTGATCGCAGAAGCGGTCCTTGTGAAGGGCGGGCAATTCCGCAAAAGCGGAAGATTTTCCGCAGAAGCGGACACCGCAAAAGCAGTAAGTGACCGCAGTGGGCTTCTTGGATAATATCGCAGAAGCGGTCAAGCAGACCGCAGAAGCGAAAATCTCTGAGGGGTTTTATGGAACAGTGTCTTCGAATTTCAGAGTTAGAAAAAACATTTTGAGATTTCGGGAGAGGCGATTTTTGGGCGATATTTGAGAGATTTTGAAGGGATTCCATCAGGTATGAACTTGTAGCCTCAAATAATGTTGTTATGGTATAAAAACAAGGATTAAACACTGGAAATTCAAGGAATTTAAGGGTAAAAATGGTGTTTAGGGCTTGAAGCATAAGAGAGCATAAATTGATGATTTGAGGGGACAATGGACTCCGATTCTTGTGTATTTTATATGTACAGACTCGTGGAGAGACGAGGGTTCCGGAAATGTGAATTTCGTAATTTTTCGAGAAGTGGGCCCGGGGCTCGGGTTTTGCCAACTTCATGTTTTTGGGTATTTTTCGAGTTCTTTCGATTGGGTTATGTTCCATTAGCATATTTTTACATATCCCTATGGTTTTGATCAGATTCTACACGCGAGGAAGTAGATACGAGAGGGAAAGGCTTGGCGAGCTAGATTATCGGCCGGCTAGAGGTGAGTAATATTTGTAAATGATATTCTGAGGGTTTAAAACCCCGAATTTGCACATCTTAGTGTTGTGTTGAGGTGACTTGCACGTTGTACCTGAGCGTGGGGTAGAGCACCATTGGGGATCGTGACTTGGTCCGTCCCGGTTGTTGATTTTTATTGCGTAATTGTAAATGATTTGTTGTTATCATTATGACTTGGGCTCATTGCCATACTTGGGGCTTATTGCCGATTGTTTGAACTCTTTATGAAATGTCATCACTGTTTTCCTCACTATTTGAAATATTATTTGAACTCAATCCGTGTGATTTACACTGTTTTATGAGCTTAGCTATATTTTACTCAAACTTGGAGTTTTAATTGATATTTGAACTATCAATTGAGCTGAGTATTATTGTTTTACTGATGCCCGAGGGGCTTTTTTGACTATTTTTGGACTGATTGAGGCCAAGGGCCATATGTGAGGGCATAAGGAGTGATGTGAGGAGGCTTTCAGGCCTCGAGTGATATGTGAGGAGGCTTTCAGGCTTCGAGTGTTATGTGAGGAGGCTTTCAGGCCTCGAGTGTATTGAGAGCAGGCTTTCAGGCCTTATTGATAGCGCTTGGGCTGAAGGAGCCCCTCCGGAGTCTGCACACCCACAGTGAGCGCGGGGTACCCCTTTGTAATGAACAGTGGTAACAATGACATTGTCATATGTGTTTCGGTCAGGTAACAATGACTGACCAGTCAGGTAAAAATGACTGACTAGTGGTAACAATGGCACTGAAACACATTTTGGTCAGGTAATAATGGCTGACCGGTCAGGTAACAATGGCTGACCTTATTTGTGTATTCTCATTTATTTGATTCCTTTCAATAGAATGTCTTGCTATGTTTTCATGGATTTCTACCGTTTATTTGGTTTTACTACTTGAGATAGCATTTTCTGTGCCTTTTTGGGATTTTATACTTTCAGTGTTATTTACTTTTATTACCACTGAGTTGGAAGTACTCACTTTACTCCCTGCACCATGTGTGCAGATCTAGGTCCTTCTTCACAGGCTGAGTAGACATTCAGTGACCAGCGGGCTTGCTTATTCGGGAGAGTTGAGGTAGCTGCATGGCGTTCGCAGCCGTTGACTTTTCCTCTTATCCTTGTCTTTTATATTCTGCATTATCCGATATTTAGACAGTTTATATAGTAGAATATTATTCTATTCTGTAGAGGCTCATATTCGTGACACCGGGTCCAGGGTTGGGCTATATGTTGAGTTTTTGCTAAACACCGGTATTCATAATGGTACTTCCGTATTTTCCTTAAATGGCTTAATGTTTACAGTTTCACTTATCAAATATTGGTTGCCAATTGGGTCGAATATATGGTTAATGGTCGGGCTTGCCTAGTAGTGTGTTGGGCGCCATCACGACCGGGTTTGGGATCGTGACAAGTTGGTATCAGAGCCTAGGTTACTTGTCTCGCGAATCATGAGCCGGTTTAGTAGAGTCTCGTGGATCGGTATGGAGACGTCTGTATTTATCCTCGAGAGGCTGCAGAACCTTTAGGAAAAACTTCCCATTCTTGGAATTCTTATCGTGTGTACTTGATTCAGTTTGAGATAACTCTTGAAATTTCCTTCCACACGTTTGTGTGCGCATGTGAGCGCTCAGTAGTCTATGTGCCTTAATGGCTTGTGATTCCCCGATCAAGGGGCGAGAGGTAGTCTTCGTGAGTTCATGTTGGGCCAGTCTGGAGGACTTGAGGACGGATCTTTACCTATGGCTTGAGCACCGAGGTGCTGATCGTGTGAGCAAGTGTCTTGAACTTCTATGTTCAGTATTGTCCTAATTAACCGGAATGGCGGGTGGTTATCCATGTGATAAGTATGTTAGTACTTCGAGATGTTCCCACGTGATCTTGGTAATGGCGAAGGAGTCTGCTAAATAATAGATGAACTGTTAAGTGTTCGTTTCCTATTGTGATCTGTCGTGTAGCCCCG
>MU713785.1:4275-18514 GCA_026770625.1 Nicotiana glauca | reverse complement strand
GATTTGAGGTTCGTAGTTTTCTGGTTAGATTCGAACCAAACCAAGCTTGGTTTGGTTATGAGGAAGGTCAGGGGAGGACCTGGTATGAATTTGGGCTTGGTTGGGGTCGATTGGTTTTCTGCTCGAATCTTCAAATCGATATTCGAGATGATGCAGGTTGATTCGAGGTTAACGGTACATGGATTTGGATTCAGGATGGTTGAAAGGTCTTAGGGTGTTAAGGTGGTGGTCGTTGGCATCGTTGCCACCGGGTTTACGGCGAAGGGGAAGGGTGGTGGCTAGGGTTCTTGGAGGTCTGGTTTCGTCTCTGATGTTAGAGATGATGAGAGACGAAATGGGGGGGGTCTGGTTCGTGGGGCGTGGGGTGTGAGGGTACTGTTATATAGGGCGTAGGAGATGGGGTCATGACCGTTGGATCAAGCAAGATTGATGGCCAGGATCTCTTGCATTAGGACGAACGACGTCGTCTCATGTAAATGAGACTGGGTCGGTCTCAGGGGTGAACGGGTCGAAATGAAACGGGTTGCGAGGGGAGCCTGGGATCGTTGGATCAATGGAGATGAATGGCTCAGATTGAGTACCCTTGAACGGCGTCGTTTGGCTTAATGAATGATTTGAACTGAACCGTTAGATTTGTTCGATCAACGGTCCTGATGGAGGGCCTGGAGACGACGTCGTTTTGACGTCTCTGAGACCAGCCTCCTGTGGCCTGGGCCAAACGCTGATTTGGGCCTAGGTTCTTTGCATTTTTAGCCATTTCCCAACTTTCTTAATTAGCCAACACTAAATTAAACACACTCTATCAAATTAAAAAGAAATAAAATCACACACCTATTAATTAACACATAAATAATTAATGCAAGTTACACATTTTGAATTACTCAATGACAAAAGACGACAATGCATATTTTTGTAATTTCTTTTCTAGCCACTTTATGGTTAATTGATTCTTAAATGCACGTAACACGTATTTTTTGTATTTTTAATTAATTCAAACAATAAACACACCTATAAGATGCTAAAGAAGGATAACGCACGATCCACAAAAATCAAATGCGATACAAAACTATTTTATTTTATACTTTTGGGAGTAATTGTCGTGAGAGAAAAAATTATGTGCTCACAAATGGCAGCAACAGGAATAAAATGCGCTGACTTGGTCAGCCTATCAATAATAACCCAAATAGCATCAAACTTCTTCCGAGTCATCGGAAGTCCAGTAACGAAATCCATGGTAATCATCTCCCACTTCCACTCGGGAAGCTCGATCCTCTGAAACAAACCACCAGGCCTTTGATGCTCATACTTGGCATGCTGACAGTTCAAACACCTAGACACATATGCAACAATATCTTTCTTCATCCTACGCCACCAATAATGCTGCCGCAAGTCCTGATACATCTTTGCGGCGTCCGGGTGAATAGAATACCGAGAACTATGGGCCTCCACTAAGATCAACTCTTGAATCCCATCGACATTGGGCACATAAACTCACCCCTACAACCTCAAAAAACCATCATCATCTAAAGTCACCGTCGTGGCACCTCCACGTTGCACCATGTCTCTCAGGACACACAAATGGGTGTCATCAAACTGCCGATCACGGATATGCTCCAATAATGAAAAACGAGCGACCGTGCAAGCTAACACTTTGCTAGGCTCAGAAATGTCCAACTTCACAAACCGATTGTCCAAAGCCTGAATATCCAAAGCAAGTAATCTCTGGATGACCGGAACATAAGCAAGACTACCCATGCTGGCAGACTTCCTACTCAATGCATCGGCCACCACCTTGGCTCTCCCTGGGTGGTACAAAATAGTAACATCATAATCCTTCAATAGCTCCAACCACCTCCGCTGCCTCAAGCTTAACTCCTTCTGCTTGAACAAGTATTGCAGACTCTTGTGATCAGTGTACACCTCACACATCACACCATATAAGTAATGCCTCCAAATATTCAAAGCATGAACAATGGCTCCCAACTCTAGATCGTGGAATGGATAATTCTTCCCGTGGATATTCAATTGCCTCTGCCATCCTACATCAATATCGCACTAAGCCCAATACGGGAAGCATCACAATAAACTATATAAGGCCCCAAGCCTATGGGCAAAACCAATACCGATGCTATAGTCAGGGCTATCTTGAGCTTCTGAAAGCTCGTTTCACACTTATCTGACCATCTGAACTGGGCACCCTTCTGGGTCAATCTGGTCATTGGGGCTGCATTAGATAAAAATCCCTCCGCGACCTGACGGTAGTAACCTGCTAACCCCAAGAATACTCCGAATCTCTGTAGCTGATGCTGGTCGAGGCCAGTTATTGACTGCCTCAATCTCCTTCAGGTCCACCTGAATACCCTCTGCTGATACAACGTGACCCAGAAATGCAATCGAACTCAACCAGAACTCACAGTTCTAGAACTTAGCATATAACTGACTATCCTTCAAAGTCTGAAGAACCACTCTGAGGTGCTGCTCGTGCTCCTCCTGGCTACGAGAGTACACCGAAATATCATCAATAAAGACTACCACGAACAAATCCAAATAAGGCATGAACACTCGGTTCATCAACTCCATAAATGTTGCTGGGGCATTGGTCAACCCAAATGTCATGACCAAATACTCATAATGCCCATGCTGAGTGCAGAATGCTGACCTGGGGACATCGGATGCCCTAATCCTCAATTGATGGTAGCCACATCTCAAGTCTATATTTGAAAATGCCTTCGCACCCTGAAGCTGGTCAAACAAATCATCAATCCTCGACAGTGGATACTTGTTCTTAACCGTCACTTGTTCAATTGTCGGTAATCAATGCACATTCTCATCGATCCATCTTTTTTCTTCACAACTAACACCGACGTACCCTAAGGAGAAACACTAGGCTTGATAAAATCCTTCTCTAGCAAATCTGGCAATTGGTCCTTTAACTCCCTCAACTCTAGCGGGGCCATGCGATACGGCAGGATAAAAATGGGCCGCGTGCCTGGGTCTAGATCAATACAGAAATCAATATCCCTGTCGGGCGGCATACGCTTCAGGTCAGAAGTGAAAACCTTGGGGAACTCCCGAACAATAGGAACATAATCAAAAGAAGGAACCTCTATGCTGGAATCGCGAACATACGCCAGATAAACTAAACACCCATTCTCGACCATGCGTCGAGCCTTCACATATGAAATAACACTGCGGGTGGCATGACTTGAGGTTCCTTTTCACTCTAGTCGGGGCCAATCTAGCAAAGCCAAGGTCACGGTCT
The DNA here is from genome assembly GCA_026770625.1 of Nicotiana glauca. Taxonomy (NCBI): domain Eukaryota; kingdom Viridiplantae; phylum Streptophyta; class Magnoliopsida; order Solanales; family Solanaceae; genus Nicotiana; species Nicotiana glauca. The sequence continues at coordinate 15,252 of MU713785.1, read as the reverse complement.
TGGTGTGACAATACAAGATAGCATGATACAGGGACAACCAATTCACCCCTAATATAACGTCGAAATCCACCATGTCTAGGAGCAATAAATCAACACAGGTCTCAAGACCCTCAAACACTACCACACAGGAACGATGAACTTGGTCGACCACTATAGAATCACCCACCGGTGTAGATACATAAACAGGAATACCCAAGGCATCACTAGGCATAACCAGGTAGAGTACAAAATAGGACGACACATACGAACACGTAGAACAAGGGTAAATGGCACTGGAGTATCTCTAATGTAAATTAGGATGGTACCTGTAATGCCTGCACCTGAAGACTCAGCCCCTGGCCTAGCTGCTGGCTGGCCTCTAACTCTGGCAACCTGAACTCTACCTCTAAGACCTCTACCTCCACCTCTAACACCTCTGCCCCCGCCTCTAGCTGACCGGGCAGGCTGTGGAACCTCCGGTGCCTAAATCATAGCACGATAACTCTGATGCTGGAAGCTGCCATAAACTCGAGGCCAATATTTGACAATGTGCCTCGGATCGCCACAAGCATGGTAAGACCTCGTCTGCTACGGTTGAGCATACCTCAACCCCGGGCAAACCCTCTTGAGATGACCATATTCGCCACACTCATAATATCCACGCGACTGCTGAGGGAACTGAGGCTGAACCTGTCGACCTGAATGATCACCTGAAGTACCATGAGTGGCATGGAAAGCTGATTGAAAGGGCCTGGGAGGATGGACTCTACCATAAGTACCTCTACCCCCAGTCGAGGCACCACTAAACCTGCTTGCGCGATGGGGCCTCTTGTCCGACCCATGACCACCTCCCAATGGCAGAGCTATCTCATCTCTACGGCCCACATTGGCTGCCTCCTGAAAAGTGATCTCACTCCCGGACTGAGCCACTATACTCGGCTGACCTGCCACCGCTGGCTGAACTCCTAAAAGCAAACCCGCTCGAATGACACTCTCCACAAAGCCTACCAATCGGACTAGAGCGTCTTGAAGAATTGGGGTGGCAATGAACCCCTCTGGGACTTGAGCTAGGCCTACCGGGACTGATGGGGCTGGTACCTCCTCCTCCAAATCAACCTAAGGCTCCGCCACTGGAGCTGCTGCTGGGGACTCGGACTGCTGCGCGGTACAAGAGGAAGCACATGTTCTCTCCATCAGCGGAGGAACAAAATAGAAATTCAATCGGTACTTGAGAAATAGAACCGCACGACAATAAAGAACAAATGTAAAACTTTCCTAACTTTGTAGCCTCTGGGGGATAAATACAAACGTCTCTGTACCGATCCCTCAGACTCTATCGAGTTTGTCCGTGAGTTGTGAGACCTATGTAACCTAGTGCTCTGATACCAACTTGTCACGACCCGGATTTTCCACCTTCAGGAGTCGTGATGGCGCCTACTAATGGGAGCTAGGCAAGCCAATTATCAAATACCTCTTTAGCGAACATCGACAATATTAACAACAATAAAGCATTTAACAATAAAGCGGAAGTCTCAAATATAATTTACTGAAAGAAATGCGAAAGTTTAACAAATCCTCTACCTAAGACTGGTGTAACAATACTCACGGACGTCTAGAGAATGCTAAATACAAGGTTCGAATGAAGCATAGAACTGTTTGCTATGGTACAATAATAACAAACTGGCTAAAATAGAAAGGACTCCGGGCCTGCGGACGTCACCAAGGCTACCTCGAATGTCCCTGGATTGGAAGCTCGCTCCCAAAATGCTACTGCTACTCAAATGCTGCTCTAACACCTGGATCTGTGCAAAAAGATGCACAGAGTGTAGCATCAGCACAACCAATCCCATGTGCTGGTAAGTGCCTGGTCTAACCCCGGCGAACTAGTGACGAGGCTACGGTACAACTACAAATTCAACAAGAGTAATAAAGAAAATATGGCACGGAATGTCCCTTTGTGCATTAATAATCAAACATGGCACGGAATATTCCTTCGTGCATTAATAATCAAGTCATGGCACGGAATGTTCCTTCATGCATTAATAATCAAAACATGGCACAGAATGTTCTTTCATGCATTAATAATCAAAACATGGCACGGAATGTTCCTTCATGCATTAGTAATCAAAATATGGCACGGAATGTTCCTTCGTGCATTAATAATCAAAACATGACACGGAATTTTCCTTCGTGCATTAATAATCAAAACATGGCATGAAATGTTCCTTCGTGCATTAATAATCAAAACATGGCATGAAATGTTCCTTCATGCATTAATAATCAAAACATGGCACAAAATGTTCCTTTGTGCATTAATAATCAAGGCATGGCACGGAATGTTCCTTCGTGCATTAATAATCAAAATATGGCACGAAATGTTCCTTCGTGCATTAATAATCAAAACATGGCACGAAATGTTCCTTCGTGCATTAATAATCAAAAAATGGAACTGAATGTTCCTTCGTGCATTAATAATCAATAAAATCGTGCACGGCATCACCCATTGTGCTTTATCACTCAACCTCACCAAAACAGCAATCACAAACAATGGGGGCGAGAGGATAGACAAAAGTAATAGATATCCCGGCAAGGGAAAACACAAGTAAACTGTCAAATCCCCCAATGGAACAATAACAATAACTTTCACATTCCGACGAGGGAGATAATCAAAGTACGTAAACAGCCCAGCAAGGGAATAATCACATCTTTTTCTCTTTCTTTCATTTCTTTCTTAATAGTTACTTATCATTCGAGCCAACGCTCCAAAGAGTTTACAAGTCATAAATTTCTTTCTCATACTCTACATATTATATAGAGTTCACCAATTTAACGAGGAAGAGTCACAACAAAACTAGAATAAGCGCAATAAGGACTAACGGTCGTGCTAGACGCCGATGTATAGATACTCGTCACCGTGCCTATATACCGTACTCAACATTTAGCAATTAGCAATTAATATTCTAATCCTATTCCCTCAAGCCAAAGTTAGATAAAACACTTACCTCGAATGCTCCAAAGAATAGCAATCAATCCTCAAATACCGCATTTTCTCTATAATCCGACTCCGAAACAATGATATCTAGTCATAATTAATTCAATAATATCAATAAAGACTCAATGGCAACACCACATAGCCTAGATATGAATTTCCTAGCATTCTTCCAAAAATACCAAAATTCGACACCGGGCCCACATGGTCCAAACACGAGGCTCGGACCAAAACCCAATCACCTATAACCCTACGAGTTCAAATATGCAATTTGTTTTAAGATTCGACCCCAAATTGAGGTTGAATCACCCAAAATTCTCAATACCCTAGCTCTACCCAAAACCCCTAATTTCTACTTTGATTTCATGATTTAGGTCTAGGATTTCAGTAATTAATGAAGAAGAGTGAAGGAATTAGGTGGGAAATTACTTACCCAAAGACTTTGGTGTAGGAGAGCTTCAGAACTCGCCCCTAGAGCTTGGAGAAGACAAGTTTTATGAAAGAATGGGAAAAATTCCGTAACCATTCTGTTTTGAGCTTTTAAAATTAACTGGGCAAAAAATGCCCTATGCGATCGCAGAAGGCATTGCTATCGCATAGGGTAACGGGGAGTAAAACATTGTGATCGCATAAGTCATTATGCGAACGCATAGAGGAAAAGCATAGGCAGTCCAGTTTTGGACTTTCACGATGCAAACGCGGAGTATCAATTGCGTTCGCGTTGAAGGAGCTAGCAAACCTATGCGACCGCGGAAGCGTGTATGCAATCGCATAGAACAAATGCGGGCACATGGAAGGCTACACTATGTGATCGTGAAGCAACCTATGCGATCGCATAGAACTAAATACCGGTACACCAGAACTGAGTTTTTTGCAATTTTCACTAAGTTCAAAACACCCCGAACCACCTCCGAATCACTCCCGAGCCCTCGGGGCTCCCAACCAATCACACACACTAACTCAACAACATCCTATGAACTTATCCGTGCGATCAAATCGCCAAAATAACATCAAAATCAATAAATCAAACATCAAATTCCTCATTTTTCATTCTAACTTCATAAACTTTAAATTTTTGATATTTAGGTCCAAAACACGTCAAATGACGTCCGATTTCGACCAAATTTTACAGAAAGCGCTTAACACATATTTCAGACTTGTTCCGGGTATCGGAACCAAAATACGAGCCCGATACCATAGTCTTTTAATCAATTTTTATTTCTATTTTCCTTAATAATTTCAGAAAAATAATTTCACAGAAAAATTCTTTTACTCGGGTTCTAGACCTCGGATTTTGACTCCGGGTAAATTTCCGAGTTCCATATTTTTTTATGGACCCTTCAGGATCATCAAATCACGGGTACGGGTCCGTTTATCAAAAATATTGACCGAGGTCAACTTTAATCATTTTAAAGCCACATTTTGAAAATTTTCACAGAATTTAACATATAATCTTTCAGGCTATGCGCCCGGACTGCGCACGCAAATCGAGACAACTAAAAGTGAGGTTTTCAAGGCCTCGAAATCGCAAAAAAAGAGAGAAATCCGGTGATGACCCCTTGGGTCGTCACAACTTCACTTGCATCCCTAAAGAGGCAATTTAGTACTTCAAACAAAGTGAATCAACTCCACTAAATAAATATTAACATGATATAAATTATAATAATTCAATATAGTAATTCAAATTATATTTTATTATAACTAGTTGAATATGATGTTACTGGTGATAAGTTAATAAATATCTAATAGAAGTCTATATAAATTATAGAGATTTTATTTTTTTCTTAATTAAGGATATAAGAGAAATGTTTTTATTTTTTCTATATATTTCATATGTTAATTTTTATAATAAAATAATATAAAATATTTTAAGACAATTTATAGATTGTTGAAAACTTATCATGGAAGAATGAGTTCAAACAATTTAAATCGAATTTTCGCATCAATTAAGTACATAATAGATAACCTCCTAGAACAAATGAACAAATATCATCACTTAAATTAACTTTTAAGGTTTAACAAACTATAATTTTTAAAATTACTTTTGAATATAAAACTTTTAGGTTTGAAATCGCCTTCAAATAGTATGAATACATGAAAACCTTTTAATTTTATTTTTTAATTTGTATTAAAATAGTATGGGTAAATATGAAATTCTAGTTAATATTTATCTACATTTCTTTTTGTTGCTTTATCATTTAAAAATTAAATTTCCTTTTTCTGTGGAAACTTTTAGTTGACTAAAATAAAATTAATAATTTTATCAAATAAGAAAAAACATTCGAAATAAGTATTTGCATGGAGTAACTCTCTGCAAAAGCAGTCTAATCCACATTACATTTAAACTTTTAAAGGAGAGTTGTGGTCAAGGGAATTTGGGGTTCACGATATCAAGGAGGACACAATTTGCATTTACGAAATGCAAACAATACAATATTTTTTTTCCGAAATAATATATATGCCGTTTGGTTGACCGTCTTCCTTTTCTATATAATAGAAATGCGTAATAAAAATTTAATTTTTGGACATTTAATGTATATACATGTATAGATTATGTCTTTCGTACAGTTAAGAAGGACTATATATAACAACTCATAATGAATAATGAAAGATTAATAAAAAGTAAAACCCAATCCATATTCCCAAATCAGTGGAGTCAAATTCTACGAATATCTTCTACTATAATTTTTCTCTTCACTTACTTCCATTCCATTTAATTTCTTCTTTTTCTAATTTATCCTTTCTTACTCCTGACCCGTTATTTTAAAAATCAGAAGAGAAAAAAAAAAAGAAGTGAAAAACTGAAAAAATGGATATGTGAATGTTGGTTGGTGAAGCATGCCAACGGGGTAGTGTCCTCCACTATATATTTATATTATATTTAAAAGCACAAAAACCATTAACAAAATGTCGTTCGTCTTTTTAACTCTTTTAAAAATGAGTTTCATTAGACAAAATAGTTATTTAATTATTTTCATAATATTTAGCTTTTTAAAATAATCTAAATATTTACTTATTTATTTTTTGCTATTTAAATGATGGAAGAAGTCCTAGAGTTTTTGGTCATTAAAGTTTAACCTTATACGGCACTTACTTATTTACTTGCCACTGATATTAGCATATTAACCAAGTAAAATATCACTTTGTTTAGTCTATCATCGCTCTTAATTTGCGTGCACAAACATGATAATATAATATGATGAATTCAATGTCGAAAATTTTGCCAATTACAACATTGAGTCGTTGAGGTATAAATTCTTCAATGTTTAACTCAATATACCTTTTTACCTTTTCTAAAGTTAGAAAGATCTACATAAAGGATGGATTGGCAATGAATATATTCTCTAAATATTGATGGAAAGCAGGTATGAACAGCGGAAGCAAATAGCTATGATCACTTGCATGTAATATAGATAACGCATAATTACAGCTTTTAATCTAACATAAAATCGATACTTATCTCTTGAAGCGTGACCGCGATCGCGAGAAGCCTCCAAGCAAGAATGAAACCGTCCACGAGATCATCCTCCAGTTCCACAGTCTTCTGCTGTGTGACCCGAATAATGTCTGGAATTAGCAAAATTCGTGTGGGCAAATTTCTCCTAGAAAAAATATGTACTAAAAACCCCTGCATCCTTATGGAATAAGATCTCTTTATATAGCTACAGGTTTTAGGGTTTAAAATCCTTTTCCTAAACCTGTTGGGTCTTCCTTTTCCACCAAGAAATAGAATTCCATTTAATTCCTAATTTTTTTCGGGCACAGCAGGGACCGCAAAATTTAATTAACGAGGCTTCCTATTATGGACTTAATTCGAAATATCTGAATTAATACTACCATAATAAGTTACGAATTATTCTACTAAAAATTCGTAACTGCACTCCTCAGTTAAATTTCGAAATTCTTCCATTAAATCTTATTTAGCTCCCCATGTTAAGATTCAGATACTAATCAAATCAATTAAATTACTGACAATTTAATTCATTGATTATTTCCTTTAGACTTTTGCTTAACTTATTTCATGTGACGGATACAAAATTCACCTGCAGGGTTTACACATGAAAACTTATAAGCTTTTATAAAGGTGTATCATCAATCTCTAGACTGAGACATGGATTCCATCAAATAACTATTACTTTGCCAAGGTATATTACTATTGTCCAATTTACCAGGCATATTGACCCGCGAGAGAATCTCACCTTTTAATAAATCAAAATAATAATAATATACACAGCTAATAATAATTATATCAAGATTAAGAATATAAGTACATTTAATGGCTAGAGAGTTTTATTTTATTAAGTCAGTATAAAATACTTATCTCTACTTGGTCCGTTCAATACATACAAAATGTACTAGCACAAGAAGTTGGAATTAAACCATTCCCATAATCAAGATATTTTTAATCTTATGCTACAATCATTCCTGATGGTTTGTCCAATTCCATCATTAGATTGTGAATATGATCTTTATATTTATAAGAACCGGTGATTTAATCTTCCGTGTATAAGCTAAACTCTATACACTAAATCATCTACTATATAAGTAAAGGACACAAACGAATGTATGATCTATTTAAAACTTTATTAAAATTGAATAAACTATTATTCCATAATAAATACTATATCCAAACCAAAACTCATGGTTAATAGTATATATCCCAACAATCTCCCACTTAGACTTTTAACCTTGACGATTATTAGAATATACTATATGTAAATACGTGGTTAATAGTATATGCTCTAGCAATCTCCCACTTAGACTCATAACCATGCATCTATAACTTTCACAACTATCCTTTTGCAAGACTATTAAAAGTCTATGCCAATAAACTTTTACTAAAAGGAACTTGCCAAGTTATTTTCAAATGCAATCTTTGTCTAGTAGTGCTTTGTCGTAATTAACTAGTTTGGTATTAAGCTCTTCAGGGATCTTGTTATGAAACTCTCCCAAGAGTATATACTAAACTATGATTTTCCTTACTATTCTCCACTACGACGAAGTACTACTAATATTATCTTCAATACCTTGCGGTATTGAAATATTAATGACTTCTTCCTGTAGTGTTCTCTGCTCAACATCACTCCCACTACTTGGAGGTAGTAAATTTCTTTTTGTCTATTAACGTTTCTCCCACTACTTAAAAGCAATGGAACGTCAATTCTGACAAATAGAGTTGTATGTTCTTGAGCGTTTGATTTTCAGATTATTTATTTGTTATTTCTTTGCTTAGTTCCTGTAAAACTAGTTTACTTCTAGGAACATAGTTTATTAAATAATCCTATCATAGAGAACCGGTATTTGTGCTAACAATTACCTTCTTTTCTTTAGGAAAACAAAATAAACCTCCTTTCGTTACCTTGGATGTCCAATAAATGCGCAAACATTCATCCTTGATTTTATCTTATCTGTTTTCCCTTTCAATATATATATTGGACAATTTCATATTCGAACTCTATGTAGACCAGACTTACGTTAAGTTCACAATTCTATGGGATCCAAGATACAAATTTAGAAGAACTAAAATCAGAATGTAATTGCAGTTTCTAAGTCATATCCATAACGAAAAAAGAAATAAATCTGAATAAATCACCATTAATCTAAACATCTCCATAAGAGTCCTATTTTTTTCTCTCTAGTATACCACTCTATTATGGAGTATCCGGTGTAGGCAATTGAGATACAATCTTCTATTTTGATAAATAACTAATGAACAATGTAGAGAAGTGCTAGCCACCTACGATCAGATAGTAGTAATTTATATATTTTTATAGTGCTTCTCCGTATCAAGCCTTAAAATTCTAAAATTATTCAAAGCATTCAGACTTACGGTGCATCAAATAAATGTATTCATAATTTGAATAATTATTTATGTACGTCATAAAAATACTCAAAATCACCTCTTGCCTATATGTTAATTAGATAGCACAATCGAAAATAGATTAGTTCTAACTTATCACCACCTCTCTTTCCTTTAGAGTAGAAATGTCTCTTAGTCATATTTCCTTCTAAACAAGATCCACAAGTTGGTAGTGCCTCTACTTTTAATGAACCTTGAGGTTCATCCTTGACCAACTTGAAACCATATCCAGATTAATATGACTTAGACAGAAGTGCACAGATAAATTTCACTCAAACTTTAAAGAATATTTTCTCTTATAAGGTAGACTAATATTATTCAGTTTAGGAGATTGACATTAACAATAACAAGGTCATGCATCTATGTACCACAAGAGATAGAATATTTATGAAACTCAATAACACAATTATTATTCTAAAATAAATTGAATATACATCTCTTATTTTGCTAAAAAATTAAAATTAAATTCCTTATAACAAATGGTACATACAATGCATCCATCAAATTAACGTCTTATAATGACCAAAGGAAATTTTTTATTAGTGATACGACAAACTACATGAAGTCATTATGGAGTTGAGATATACAACATTAAATAGATCATAATAAGTCAATTAACACTGAATAATAAAATTCAGACTGCATTCAATATATATACATACATGCATCTTGAGTAGCAAATTTTCGATGGGGAAAAGAGCCATTCATGCAAAATATATTATATAATACAAGAATTATACAATCCAAAAAAAAAAACAGAACCAACTCAGATGAAGAGCAAACTGTTATTTTTAGTCAATTGTATATATCATAACTAATAGCTCTAGTTCCATTGATCCAACATGTACACTCAGATGGAGAGTAAGTACATGATATCAATAATTAGTATTTCACATAGTGAGCTTACAATAAATTTATCCGATATGGAGGAAGACCTAATTTCGACGCGTAAATTTACACTCACTTAAAATTAATAGTGGAAGACCATAGAAATATATTTCTATCACCACTTAATCATGTTTGCATTATAATTACAAAATTGATTCAACGTGTGAACTCAGATGGAGAGTCAATTCATGTTATCAACTACTAGTAATTATATTCAGTAAGTTCATAATAAATTTATCCGATATAGAGGAAGACCTAAAGTCGACGCGTAAATTTATTATCTTAATATAAATAGTGGAGACCATAAGGGTTAATTCCTATCACCACTTGATCACAACCATGAAATTTTCTCTAAGGATTAAGTTCCAAAATTCACAAAATGCTCAAAAAACCCATGTAGATAGTCATGAGACACTAAATTAATGTTATTCACCGCATACAACAAGTATTATTTACCGGGATTTTTCCGATAGACCTACCAAAATTCAGGTCAATTGGAGATCATAAAAGTCATGATCTTCAAAACAATAACCAAATTTGAAAAGCTACCATTTAAGCATTTTTAGGAATTTAAATTATGGCATACATTCCAACCATATATCAGTTCATGTAAAATAAACATGCGTCATCATGTTCCAGATTTAATAAAATAAAACTGACATAAAAGGAATGACTTTTCATATCTAAATTACATTTTAATCCCGCAAACTGCCAAAAAATAAACCATCTAAATGACCCTAAACTGCCGAAATACGATATAATTCTCTGCATAGCAATGAATATTTCTTATCAGATTATTTTCGATGAACCCATCGAATTTCAAGTCAATTGGAGATGCTGCTCACCAAAACTAGACTAAATTCGAATAAGTCTTTTAAAGCGAATTTAAGATTCAACCAATGTGATTTATATTCTTTCCATATATCATATTAAGTTAAATCATCATGTGTAATCATGTTCTAGATTTAACACAAATAAAACTGATATATAAAGAATAATTTTTTACATTTAAATCTTATTTAATCCAATAAACTGCTTAAAATCCCATCTAAACGACCTCGAAACACCCAAAAATAACGTGATTCACTGCATAGCAGTGAGTGTTTCTCACCAAGTCGTTTCTGATGGACCTACCAAATTTCAGGTTAAATGGAGTTTGTCAAAAAATATGACCTCCAAATCTATAACCAAATTCGGAGAATAACCGTTTTGGGCATTGTCATGGATTAAAATAAATACGATCATGCTTTTTATTATCCTT
>MU713782.1:27018-55454 GCA_026770625.1 Nicotiana glauca | reverse complement strand
ATATATATATATATATATATATGGTAGTTTTTTATTTTATTTTATAATTTTTGATTTTTATATATATTTAATTTAAAAATAATAACCAATAACTAATTATAAACTAAATAACTAACTATGCCACGTGGCATTTTTTTAGGTTGCCACTTAGCTTAAGGAGAGGGTTTTTTCCTCTCCTTTTAATAATATATACATTTTAATTTTAAAATTATTTTAAAACTCCAATAGAAACTACTTCCTGATTTGAATTGGTAGTTCTCTTTTTTTATTTTTTATAACTACTAGTAGTCATACCTGCGCGATACGCGGTTAATATTAAAAAGAAAAAATTAAATTATAATCATTCTTGTTTGATACTATTAGACCGTATTGCTTTAATAAATTTTAATTGTCATTTTATTTGTCAATAAGATATACCCAACCCTCACCGATATTTGAGTCATTAATTTCTTTGTTAATTTTTAATAAATAATTTTTTTGTTATTAACTAATTATATCACGTGGCTTTTATCCAGGCTGCCACTTGTATTAATGTGGTGCCTTTTTCTTTGGCTTTTAATAATATATAGATAGATTATTAGCATATTACTTGTTTACTATTTTTGTCTGCTATTTTTTTTGTTAATATAATAGAAGATATATATTTTATTACTCTCGAAAATATTTATTTTTTATTTTAAATTTTATATTATTTTTCTCAATAATACTATTTGAATTTTAATGAATAGATATACTTTTTATTTCAAAAAATGAAAAAGAAAAGGATTTTAAAAATAAAATAAAGAAATTAACTAACCTAAACCAACTCCCCCCCATGTTTTAGTAGTTAATTTAGGTAGTTAAGTTCTTTGTTAATTTTTAATAGATAATTTCTTTGTTATTAACTAATTATTCCATAAGGTTTTTTTTTCTAGGCTATCACTTGACATAAGGAGAGGATTTTATTCTCTCCTTTTAATAATAAGATATATAGAATATAGAATATTAGAAAGAAACGACTCCACAATTTGAATCAAAAATTTTTTATTGCTTTATTTTTATTTTTTTATTTTAAAATAATTATAAACTCCAACTTGAAACTACTCCCCAATTTGAAATGGTAATTTTTATTTTTTTTATTTTATTTTTTTATTTTAAAACTCCAACTTGAAACTACTCATCGACTTGAATGGGTAGTTTTTCTTCTTCTTTTTTCGTTTTTTATTATAGTTAATTTTATTTTTCTTTTTTATTTTATTATTTTTTTATTTTAAAATAATTTTAACACTCCAACTTGAAACTACTCCCATCCAATTTGAATGTGTAGTAGGAGAGGGCTTTATCCTCTCTTTTTAATAATATATAGATATAGATATAGATAGATTATTACATATGGTTTTTTTTTAGGCTACCACTTGGCATAAGGAGAGGGCTTTATTCTTTCCTTTAATAATATATAGAAGATATATAGAATATAGAATATTAGAAAGAAACTACACCACAATTTGAATCAAAAGTTTTTTATTGCTTTATTTTTATTTTTATTTATTTTAAAACAATTATAAACTCCAACTTCAAACTACTCCCCGGTTTGAAATGGTAATTTTTATTTTTTTATTTAATTTTTTATTTTAAAACTCTAACTTGAAACTACTCACCGATTTGAATTATTTTATTTTATTATTTTTGATTTTTATATATATTTAAATTTAAAAATAATAACCAACAACTAATTATAAACTAAATAACTAACTATGCCATGTGACATTTTTTTAGGTTGCCACTTGGCTTAAGGAGATGACTTTTTCCTCTCCTTTCAATAATATATAGATTTTAATTTTAAAATTATTTTAAAACTCCAATTGAAACTACTTCCCGATTTGAATTGGTAGTTCTTCTCTTTTTATTTTTTATTTTTTATTTTTTATAGCTATTTTTTTTTGCCTTTTATTTTAAAGTAATTTAAAAAATCCAACTTGAAACTACTCCCACCCAATTTGAATGGGTAGTTATTTTTTATATATATTTATTTTTTGTTTTTTTATATTTAATTATAAGATATCTATATTTATTAATCCAAATAAAGTAACCAATATATATATATATATATATATATACACACACATACATACACATATATGGTAGTTTTTTACTTTATTTTATTATTTTTGATTTTATATATATTTAAATTTAAAAATAATAACCAATAACTAATTATAAACTAAATAACTAACTATGCCATGTGTCATTTTTTTTATGTTGCCACTTGGCTTAAGAAGAGGGTTTTTTCCTCTCCTTTTAATAATATATAGATTTATGAGTATAGTTGTTAATATGGGTTTGGCCCACTAGGTTGGCCCAACCCAGCTCGTAATTTAGGGGCATTTGCATCTATATCCGCTTTTTGTGTCATATTTTAACTTGTGCCCACCTTGCAAAAAAAAATTGCAAGTGTACTCGCTTTTTCATGTAACTTCAGCACATAGGGCTGAAGTAGCAAAGACAAACAAGTAAAACTTCAGTATTCTAGTAGCCGGGCCTGAAATTCAGCTTTAGAGCTGGAGTTTTTGTGTTGTAACTGAAAAACTTTAGTTCTAGAGTTGAAATTTTTGTGTTGTACTTCCGCTAAAGTTTTTGAGAGTTCCAATATGGATATCCGATAAAGAACCTTAAATATTCCTTCTCTATCAAACTTAATAAAACGCAACAACACATAGGAAGCAACCCTTTGCAAATTGAACGACAATGCTTGCTTGCATTATTAAAATTTGATGTTGCATACAAGCCAGATCTGTTATATATCAAATTATCCACTTATTAAAGTATTACAAAGAGACAAAAGCAGTTGAAAAGTATGTTTCGAAAGGAAATAATAAAGTCAAATGATCAGGTCCTTTGCCTTTGGTCAATTCACGTAACTATGTGATCGTTTATGGTTGTTTGCAAGAAGAAAGCGAAAGAAAACGAAGAAGGAGAAGGAGAGATGACTAAAATTGTTTAAAAATTTGATATAAATTAAAAGTTTTTAAAAAAATGGATATATATATTAAATGAGGGCGATTAAATAAGGTATCCCGTGTAATTTTTACCGTAATTTAATAGCTTGGGCTAGGATTTTTGAAACCAATTTAAAAATAAGGTTTTTAAGTCTAGTCATTAGGTTGGGTCTGCCCGTGTACTTAATAAACATATTTAATTATGAATTGCTAATCAAAAATATTTTTCGAATTAATTAATTAAACATAAATTATTATTTTATTAAAAGTATTTAAACAAAATACTTTTAAAAAAAATATTTTTTTAAATAAATTAATTTTAGAAGCTTTGACTAAAGGAGCTATGAGTCAAAGTCTCTCAACAAAGAAGTGAAAGCTGTAGGTACATATAGCAGGCCTAAAAGATGAAAGTTGTACAGCATACTTGCTTACATCTACTGCTATCAGAAGCTTTTCTCACATTCTTTATGGAAAAAAAAAAAAACATAAAATAAAGCAAACCCATATCTCCCTTGTCTTCTTCCCTTTGCTGCAGGCTGCAGCAGTGTCACCTTGGACTTTGCACAAATCCTTTGCAAATACAGAGATTCCTTTCTTTTCTTTCTGTAAAGGCTGTCTGTTTCACGGATAAATAGGTCTGCATTGAAAATTGTACTACTTATATTGACATTGATTTACGGGTTAATTACGCTAATTCCTCTTTAATTTGTCTAAATTATGCAAATACCCCTTATGTATACTCCATTGTTTCAATTCAGTATTTCTTTCCATTTTAACAAGAATGATAGCTTTTTAAAAATAATTTAAATTTGAAGTTTTTATTTCAATACCACATAATTATTATATATGTTTAAGATTATAAGTTTTAAATTTTTTTTAATTTTAAATTTTGTACATAATTAAATTATATGACATAAATCAAAATGGAGGGAGTATACATCTGCTACATATATATAATGCATTTATATATACACAATAATATACAAACATGTAAATACTCCCTTCGCCCCATTTTAACTGTCATTTTAGCTTAAAAATGTTATCCCAGAATAATTACTACTTATTTTAGGAATTTAAAACTAAATTTATTACTTATTTTTAACTGTTCCCTTAATATTAATAAGAATGCATAATGTTTAAGAGGAAAAAATCAATCTACTTTCATTAAATAAGGATAACTTAATAAACAATATATTGTATTTATTTATTTTTTAATAAATAAAAAAGCCCTAAAACAATAGTTAAAATGAGATATATTTCATTCGTTGCACATTTAAATCAATTTATTTTTAAAACGTCCGTTAAGAAAATAGTAAATTTTATATAAAAATAACTAGTATGATTAAATTATTCCTTAATTAAATATTTAATGGTGGAATAAGAAAACCTTTTAGGTTTATATAAACTTTATTGATGTACATAAAGGTAATCTTATAAAAATAAATTAAATTTTTTCTTAATTATATAAATAAATATTTATTTTGAATTAAAATTAAAAAATAAATTGATCAATTATTATAGAAAAATAATATTCATATTAATAGCTCCTAGGGGTTTCTTGTCTTGTTTATCAGCTTTAATAACTGCTGCATATATGTTAGTCAGGATTCCACATGCTCCTCGGGACTACCATCTCTCCTACTTCAATGCCATATTTTTTTTTCTTTATTTCCCTTCATTTATACTCCCCATCCCATTTGCTTCTTCTTCTCCCTTTTCTCTCCATTTTAATCTTTCCTTTTCATTAACTCTGTAAGTTAAGCTCTAGTTAGTGACTCTCAAGAAGAAGAGAAGCTAAGTAATTTTATAGTGGTGAAAAATATGGTGATGGAAGGGATTCAAGAAGATGTAGGTGAAGATATTTTCCAATGTACAAATCATCCTGACAAAAATAATACAACCCCAGGTGGGATTTGTCCTTTTTGCCTTCAAGAAAAACTTGGAAACCTTGTTTCTTCTTCCTCTACTGTTTTTCCTTCTAATTCTTCTTCCTCTTCAACTTCTTCTTTTAAATCTGATTTTGGTAACACTTCCACTACTTCTTCAACTCTTTCACTCCAAACCAACATAAAAAATACCAATAACTT
This sequence comes from Nicotiana glauca, assembly GCA_026770625.1. Classification (NCBI taxonomy): domain Eukaryota; kingdom Viridiplantae; phylum Streptophyta; class Magnoliopsida; order Solanales; family Solanaceae; genus Nicotiana; species Nicotiana glauca. The sequence continues at coordinate 50,392 of MU713782.1, read as the reverse complement.
TACAAAATCAAGAAAGTCTGAAGGTGAAGATTATGTCCATCAGAAAAAAGGGTTATGGTCATTTCTTTACAACTCTTCTTCTAAACATTTTTCTACAGCCAAAAAATCTGAAAAACCTACAAAAGACATTAACATTCCTTCATCTTCAGCTTTGAGTGGTTCTATTGTGGTAGAGGAAAATGACATCAGTCCTATTCAAGTTTATTCAAGATCCAGATCTATTGGCTGTGGAAGCAGAAACGTTTCAGGTGATTGTATTTTGCGCAGAGTTGAGTCTCAAAGAGAAGGTAAACATAGAGTTTCCTCAAGAAAAGAATGTATTAAAGAAAGAGTAAGATGTAGAGGGATTTTTAGTGGTTTTATGATTACTAATTCCTCTTCATCTTATTGGGGATGGGTATTAGCTAGTCCAATGAGAGCTTTTACTAAACCATTATCAAGTAAGAAAAGAGAAGCCTCAAACAAGAATGCTACTCCAAATTTGGCTGCCATTCCTTCTTTATTGACAAATTAGAGGCTAGAAGGTTTTTCTAGTTTACAAAGTAAATGACACTATACAAATTTATATTTTTCTTGTTTAGACAATGTTCATTTATGAGGTTTTGTTCATCTTTGTTTTATGTAATCATCACTGTTTAAGACGATCGAGGGAGCTTTGGAGCAATCCTAAAGTTTTTTAGGTCCTCGAGTTCGGGTCGCCCGAGCAACCCCTAGTATTTGTATTAGGGTAAAAACCTAATACTTATGTTACTGTTTAGGATCCCTGCTTTTTTCCACTTGGCTGTCGAGGTTATAGTGTGTCACAGACTCAACGTTTTGGCTGCTAAAATATCTTTTGTTGGAATCTTATTTGTGATTAAACACAGTTTCATCACTTATCTAACTCACTCTTTGATATATACATTTAAATGTACTATTCTTTATTCTCTGCTAGCTTTGAATATTTCACATAATATGTCGTCCAACATTTGAAATGCGCGTAATATTTACATCATCTTTTTAATGCATTGTGTCACTATCCGGATTTTCTACCCTCGGGGTCGTGAGAGCGCCTACTTCTGGAAGCTAGGCGAGCCAAACTTGATTACTTTTTCATTAATATACAATTCCTTTTAACAATTCTTCTACAATAATATATAAATAATGAAATTCAACAATGATAAGCGGAAGTCTTAGCATTAAATAAAACTAAATAGCAAAGCGGAAAATTCAACAAATCTTCTACCAAGACTGGTGTCACTGTACTCACGAACTGCTAAGAATACTAAATACAACGTCTGAAAAAAAACATAAACTGTTTTTCTCGAACATAATGAGATAACAGACTTAAAGAGAAGATAAGGGAGACGTTGGGCCTGCGTACGCCTACAAGGCTACCTCGGGTCTTGCTGAACTGAAGGTCTGCTCCCGAACTAATGTTGTTGCTGCTGCTAGAAACATGGATATGTGCAAAATAGCACAAAGTGTAGTGTCAGCACAATCGACCCCATATGTTGTTAAGTATCCAGCCTAACCCCGGCGAAAAAGTGACGAGCCTAGACCAAACTACCACATAAACCTATGGAGTTTCACATATATACAGCAGAATTGAAATGCAAAATAAATAAACAATATGGGAGGGGAAGCATGCTTCAGGGAGCATAAAAATTTCCAAATAAGAGTCATCCGGTAACAAAGAAAAACAACACAACTCAATAGTATGTAATGACACATAAATCAATAAGTGCACGGCATCACCCTTCGTGCTTTTACTCTCATACTCACCAAACAATAACATGTGCACGGCATCACCCTTCGTGTTTTTATTCTCATTCCTCACATATATTAATAGAATCGGCACGGAATGGTACATCGTGCGGCACGACATCGCCCTTCGTGCTTTAACACTCTTTTCGCATAATAAGAGAACATGGCACATCATCACCCTTCGTGTTTTAACACTCTTCCTCACCCGAACAACAATCATAAACAAGGGCAAGGCAATAAATAAACAACGATGGAAATCCCGGCAAGGGAACACAAACAAGCAATTTAAACACCTGGCAAGGGTACAACATCAAAAATTTCAACGTCCCGGCAAGGAAAAATATTCAATAATCAACAATGTCCCGGCAAGGGAACAAATCATTAACTCTTTACCTTTCGTTCACTTTCATCTCATAGTTCACATTATCACTGGAGCCAATGCTCCAAAAATTTATTTGTCTCATATAACTTCACAATTGTATTTCAACTCGAGCCAACGCTCCACGAATTTCAAAGGTCATAATTTCTTTCACAAGATCTTTACAACACATAGAAGTCATCAATTAAGCAGGGAAAATATAACAAAATCCCAACTATTCGCAATTAAGGACTCACGGTCATGCTAGACACTAATGTATAGATACTCGTCACCATGCCTATACATCATACACGACACTTAGCAAGTAGCAAATAAAACTCAACTCCTATTCCCTCAAGCTAGGGTTAAACCAAACTTTTACCTGAACTTTCACGGCCAAATCAATCCACAACAACCGCTTTCCCTCTTGAATTCGGCTCCAACTCAATCAAATCTATACAATAATGACTTCATAATATTAATATATGCTACAAAAATCAAACCCAATGTCTAATTATAGATTTTCAAGCTTTTTTTCCAAAAATTCCAAAATCGCCCCTCGGCCTGCTTGGTCAAAACACGAGGTTCAGACCAAAATCAAACCCCCCATTAACCCATGAGCCCGAATATATAATTGGTTCTCAAATTCGACTCCAAAACGAGGTCTAAATAAAGAAAAAGTAAAAAGCCCCAACTCTACCCATTTTTTCCAATTTCTACCCTAAAATACATGTTTTAAGCTTAGGAATTCAATAAATAATGATGGAAAATGAAGAAAACAAGTTGGGATTTACTAACCCAAGAGGTCTTGATGAAAGGAAGATTCAATGGATGCGTAAGAACCTTGGAGAAGAAGAAACTCGGATGTTTTTACGAAGAAGTCGCGACCACACTGTTCTGAAAATTAAATATAACTAGGCAAAAATTGCCCTTCGCGTTCGCGACAGGAGGGTCGCGTTCGCAAAGGGTAGGAGCTGACAAGCCATCGCGTTCGCGAGAGGAAGAGTGCGAACGCGAGGAGGAAAATACTGAGGGTCCAAGATTTTGCCTATGCGAACGCGTGAGGCCTTATGCGAACGCGATGACTGAGGGCAATAAGCTTACGCTATCGCGAGATATGGTATGCGAACGCGGAGGAAAATCTGGGGCTTCGCGAACACGTGAGCTTGTTCGCGAACACGAAGAAGAAAAGGTATGTGCACCTGTTGCAGATTTTCTTCAATTTTGCTAAGTCCAAAACCACCCCGGAAACACTCCTGAGCCCTCGGGGCTCCTAACCAAACACATACACTAACTCAACAATATCCTACGAACTTAACCGTGCGATCAAATCACCAAAATAACATAAAAAACAATGGACCAAGCCTCAAAATCACTAGTTTTTCCTCAAACTTCATAAATTTTCAAATTTAGAGTTTTAAGTCCGAAACACGTCGAACGACGTTCGATTTCAACCAAACTTTACAGAAATATCTTAAATCACATATAAGACCTGTACCGGGTGCCGGAACCAAAATACGAGCCCGATACCAACACGTTCTAATCAATTTTCATTTCAATTTTCCTTAATAATTTCAGAAAAAAAATTTTCCTCAAAAATTTATTTTTCAGGCTTGGAACCTCGGAATTCGATTCCGGGCATACGCTCGAGTCCCATATTTTTCTACGGATCCTTCGGGACCGTCAAATTACGGGTCTGGGTCCGTTTATCCAAAATATTGACCAAAGTCAAACGTATTCATTTTAATACAAAATTTTAGCATTTTTCACAGAATTTCACATTTAGGCTTTCCGGCTTTATGCTCGGATTGCACACGCAAATCGAGACGACCAAAATGAGATTTTCTAGGCCTCGAAAGTACGGAATGAATAAGAAAACAGGTGATGACCCTTTGGGTCGTCACATTCTCCAACTCTAAAACAACCGTTCGTCCTCGAATGGACAAAAGAAAGGAGTACTTGAGTCGGGGAAAAGGTAGGGATAGCGGCTCCGCATATCAGACTCGGACTCCCAGGTCGATGCCTCAGGAGGCTGACCTCTCCACTGAACACGAACAGAAGGAAAACTCTTGGATCTCAACTGACGAACCTGCCGGTCCAGAATAGCTACGGGCTCCTCCTCGTAAGACAAATTCTTGTCCAACTGGACAGTGATGAAATCTAACACATGGGCTGGATCTCCGTGATACATCCGAAGCATAGATACATGAAAAATTGGATGCACGACTGATAAGCTAGGCGTCAATGCAAGTCTATAAGCCATCTCTCCCACTCGATCAAGAATCTCAAACGGACTAATGAATCTAGGGCTAAGCTTGCCCTTCTTCCCAAACCTCATCACGCCCTTCATAGGCGACACTCGGAGCAATACCCGCTCACCAACCATGAAAGCTACATCTCGAACCTTACGATCTGCATAGCTCTTTTGCCTAGACTGAGCTGAACGAAGCCTATCCTGAATGATCTTCACCTTGTCCAAGGCCTCCTGAACCAAATCCGTACCTATCAACCGAGCCTCTCCCGGCTCAAACCATCCAACCGGAGACCGACACCGCCTACCATAGAAAGCCTCATAAGGAGCCATCTGGATGCTCGACTTGTAGCTGTTGTTGAAGGCAAACTCCACTAAAGGCAAGAACTAATCCCACGAACCTCTAGAGTCAATAACACAAGCCTAGAGCGTATCCTCCAAAGTCTGAATAGTCCGCTCGGACTGACCATCTGTCTCGGGATGAAATGTTGTGCTCAACTCGACCCGTGCGCCTAACTCTCGCTGAACTGCTCCCCAGAAGTGCGAGGTAAACTGCGTACCCCGGTCCAAAATGATAGATGTCGGCACACTAAGAAGACGAACAATCTCCCGGATATAAATCTCAGCTAATCTCTCGGATGAATAGGAGACTGCCACAAGAATGAAATGCGCTGAGTTGGTTAGCCTATCCACAATGACCCAAACTGCATCGAACTTCTTCCGAGTCAACAGAAGTCCGGTAACGAAGTCCATAGTGATCCTCTCCCACTTCTACTCGGAAAGCTCAATCCTCTGAAATAAACCACCAGGCCTCTGATGCTCATACTTAACCCACTGACAATTCAAAAACCGAGCCACATATGCAACAATATCCTTCTTCATTCTACGCCACCAATAATGTTGCTACAAATCCTGATACATCTTCGCGGTGCCCGGATGAATAGAGTATCGGGAACTATGGGCCTTCTCTAAGATCAACTCTCGAAGTCCATCCACATTAGGCACACAACTCGCCCATGCAATCTCAAAACTCCATCCGCATCTAAGGTAACATGTCTGGCGCCTCCGCGCTGCACCGTGTCTCTAAGGACACATAAATGGGGATCATCAAACTGCCGATCACGGATACGCTCCAATAATGAAGAACGAGAGACCGTGCAATCTAACACACGACTCGGCTCATAAACATCCAGTCTCATGAACTGATTGGCTAAAGCCTGAACATCCAAAGCAAGCGGCCTCTAATTGACCGGAATATAAGCAAGACTTCCCATGCTGGCTGACTTCTTACTCAAAGCATCATCCACTACATTGGCCTTCCCCGGACGGTAAAGAATGGTTACATCATAGTCCTTCAACAACTCCAACCACCAAGCCCAATACGGGAAGCATCATAATAAACTGTTTTTCTCGAACATAATGAGATAACAAGCTAAAAGAGGGGATAAGGGAGACGCCGTGCCTGCGGATGCCTGCAAGGATACATCGGGTCTCGCTGGACAAAAGGCATGCTCCCGCACTAATGCTGCTGCTGCTGCTCGAAATCTGGATCTATGAAAAATAACACAGAGTGTAGTATCAGCACAACCGACCCCATGTGCTGGTAAGTGTCTATCCTAACCCCGACGAAGTAGTGACAAGGCTCTCCAAACTATCACATAAACCCGTGCAGTTTCACATATATACAGCGGAATCGAAATGCAAAACAGATAAACAATATGGGAGGGGAAGCATGCTTTGGGAGTATAAAAATTTCCAAATAAGAGTCATCCAGTAATAAAGGAAAACAACACACCTCAATAGTATGTAATGAAACAAAAATCAACAAGTGAGCGGTATCACCCTTCGTACTTTTACTCTCATACTCACCAAGCAATAACATGTGCACGGCATCACCCTTCGTGCTTTTACTCTTATTCCTCACATATATCAATAGAATCGGCACGGAATGGTACATCGTGCGGCACGGCATCACCCTTCGTGCTTTAACACTCTTTTCGCATAATAAGCGAACATGGCACGGCATCACCCTTCGTGTTTTACACTCTTTCCTTACCATAATGAAATAATGCACGGCATAACCCTTCGTGCTTTAATACTCTTCCTCACCCAAACAACAATCACAAACAAGGGCAAGGGAATAAATAAACAATGATGGAAATCCCGGCAAGGGAACACAAACAAGCAATTTAAAAACCCAGCAAGGGTACAACATCAAAAATCTCAACGTCCTGGCAAGGGAAAATATTCAATAATCAACAACGTCCCAGCAAGGGAAACAAATCATTAACTCTTTACCTTTCGTTCACTTTCATCTCATAGTTCACATTATCACTCGAGCCAATGCTCCAAAGATTTATTTGTCTCATATACCTTCACAATTGTATTTCAACTCGAGCCAATGCTCCACGAATTTCAAAGGTCACAATTTCTTTCACAAGATCTTTACAACACATAGAAGCCATCAATTAAGTAGGGAAGATAACAAAATCCCAACTATTCGCAATTAAGGACTCACGGTCATGCTAGACACCAATGTATAAATACTCGTCAACATGTCTATACATCGTACTCGGCACTTAGCAAGTAGCAAATAAGACTCAACTCTTATTCCCTCAAGCTAGGGTTAAACCAAACACTTACCTCAACTTTCACGGCCAAATCAATCTACAACAACCGCTTTCCCTCTCGAATTCGGCTCCAACTCAATCAAATCTATACAATAATGACTTCATAATATCAATATATGCTAAACAAATCAAATCCAATGTCTAATTATAGATTTCCAAGCTTTCTTTCCAAAAATTCCAAAATTGCCCCCGGGCCCGCTTGGTCAAAATACGAGGTTCGGACCAAAATCAAATCCACCATTCACCCACAATCCTGAATATATAATTTGTTCTCAAATTCAACCCCAAAATGAGGTCTAAATCAAGAAAAAGTAAAAAGCCCTAACTCTACCCATTTTCCCCAATATCTACCATAATTTACATGATTTAAGCTTAGGAATTCAATAAATAATGATGAAAAATGAAGAAAACGAGTTGGGATTTACTAACCCAAGAGGTCTTGATGAAAGGAAGATTCAATGGATGCGTAAGAACCTTGGAGAAGAAGAAACTCGGATGTTTTTATGAAGAAGTCGCGACCATACTGTTCTGAAAATTAAATATAACTAGGCAAAAATTGCCCTTCGCGTTCGCAACAGGAGGGTCGCGTTCGCAAAGGGTAGGAGCTGACAAGCCATCGCGTTCGCGAGAGGAAGAGTGCGAACGCGAGGAGGAAAATACTGAGGGTCCAAGATTTTGCCTATGCGAACGCGTGAGACTTTATGCGAACGCGATGAGTGAGGGCAATAAGCTTACGCGATCGCGAGATATGGTATGCGAACGCGAAGGAGGAAAATTTGGGGCTTCGCAAACGCTTGAGCTTGTTCGCGAACGCGAAGAAGAAAAGGTCTGTGCACCTGTTGCAGATTTTTTGCAATTTTGCTAAGTCTAAAACTACCCCGGAAACACTCCCGAGCCCTCGGGGCTCCTAACCAAACACATACACTAACTCAACAACATCCTACGAACTTAATCGTGCGATCAAATCGCCAAAATAACATAAAAAACAATGGACCACGCCTCAAAATCACTAGTTTTTTCTCAAACTTCATAAACTTTCAAATTTAGAGTTTTAAGTCCGAAACACGTCGAACGACGTCCGATTTCAACCAAACTTTAAAGAAATATCTTAAATCACATATAAGACCTGTACCAGGCGTCGTAACCAAAATACGGGCCCGATACCAACACGTTCTAATCAATTTTCATTTCAATTTTCCTTAATAATTTCAGAAAAATAATTTTACTCAAAAATTCATTTCTCGGGCTTGGAACCTCGGAATTCGATTTCGGGCATACGCCCGAGTCCCATATTTTTCTACGGACCCTCAGGGACCATCTAATTACGTGTCCTGGTCCGTTTACCCAAAATATTGACCAAAGTCAAATTTATTCATTTTAATATCAATTTTTAGCATTTTTCACAGAATTTTACATTTAGGCTTTCTGACTACGCACCCGGACTGTGCACGCAAATCGAGGCAACTAAAAATGAGATTTTCAAGGTCTCGAATGCACAGAATGAATAAGATAACAGGTGATGACCCTTTGGGTCGTCACACACTAACAATTTATACCAATTAAAACTTTTGATGGAAGAAATCCTAAATCGATGATATTCAAGGCGGAGCAAGAAGTCTGGTAAGGCCAATCGAGCCTAGTGGTTTTTACTCAAACAATATTAAGAATTTATTAAATATGAATAAATCTAAATTTATAACTTAATTATTATTACTTGAATTTGTCATTCTAAATTTAGAACACATATACTTATAACTTTTTGACATAAGCGATTGCAGTGAGGACCCCGAGTCATAATAACACTAATAGCCTGTTTGGCCAAGCTTCTCACTTGGCCAAAAACACTTTTTTTTTCAAACTTAAGGTGTTTGGCCAAGCTTATTTGAAAAAAAAATGCTTTTGGAAAGAAGCAGAAGCAGTTTCAGAGAAGCAGAAAAAAATTGCGTCTTTCGAAAAGCAAAAACAGTTTTGATTTTTCTTCTTACCTAATATACCCTTAACAAAATATAGTACATATCAAAATAACCCTTGAACCTAATACTTAGGATATTGATTTATAATTATTTCTTCGTATTTTTAGGAAAACTTTCTAATATATATTGACTTTAGGGGTTAATGCTTTTATATTTGTTGAATGAATTTTAATATATTTAACTTATATTAAAAGAATTAAGTACTTTTAATTTTATTTTTATATTTTACTTAATTAAATGATTTATTTTAATTATTTCATGTAATAACAAAATTTTGAGATTATTTACTTATAATATTAATTATTAAGTAAATCTATTCATGTTCTTATTCGTAATTTGACACTTATAAGCACTTTCTAAAAAGCTTGGCCAAACACAAATTATTTCTCAAAAGTACTTTTCAGACTGATTAGCCAAATACAAATTGCTTCTCTCCAAAAGTACTTTTTTCAAAAGTACTTCTCAAAATAAATTGATTTCTCCAGCTTGGCCAAACGGGCTATAAGACTGTTTCGGCTGTAGTAGTAAGGGGTGAAATTGAGAAGTTTTAATTTTGTGTCTCATATAACTTACACTAGTTGTGTGAGGTTTCTTTTTGTCTCACAAATTTGTGGACCCCAATCTTACACTTTTGGGTCCACAAAATTGTGAGACAAAAAAGTTGTCTCATACAACTGAGTCAGTTGTATGAGACACAAAATAAAATTTTCTGGTGAAATCTGATGAACTTTACTATTAAAGGACATACTCCCTTCGGTTCACAATAAGTGTTCAATTTGTTTTTAGCACACCCATTAAAAAAATACTAAATACTATACAAAAATACCTAGTATGACTAAATTACCCCTAATTAAACATTTAATGTAAGGAGTAAGAAAACTTTAGGAATATGTATATAGGGGTTATTTTGTAAAAATAAATTAAATTTTTTCTTGATTACATAACTGGACACTTAATTTGAACCAAAATAAAAAAATAAATTGGACATTTATTGTGAACCGGAGGAAGTACTATTTTAGCACCCACCAGAAATATATACAAAGACAATCAATTACTTGGTTAGGTATTTAGGTCCCTAATTAAGTTCTAGTGGGTTGGTAGCGTAGGGAAACTTCTTAAAGTAGTGCAAATGTTATGAGCTCTTTAAATCCTAGCCCCAATAACTATACCTGTGAGTGTTTCTTGATTTGTTTAGCATGATCCACTCTATACCCTAAGGTTTTGACTTGTAAAATCGTTGGGATTTTGACTACGAGCATTAGTTTTAGGTTTTTGCAACTTCAGTAGAGAGCACAAGTAGTATTCAAGTAGCCAAGACTCCTAATTAGACGATGGTTTTGCACTCAAAATGTGAATCCCAAAATCGTGCGCAGCTAAAGAGAGCTGACTGGAAGCCATACAAAATTTAGTAGATAATATTACATCAATGGTTGGTTCGGAATCTGCCGCAAGATGAATGGAACTCATTCTAGTAAACACCTAAACTAATGAAATACAAGATGCAACCACTTGGACAAAGAAACAAGTGGAAAATTAAATGTAGGACTATAGAATATCTGGAATTTCAAATAATCTTTTCTACTCTACCTGGAAAAAATAGTTACCCGCAACTACTCGCCTTCCCAAGTCTAAATCCAATTCTTTGTGTTGTTTTTAACAGTTTTTCTAGCTGTTCAGTAACTAGTCGTGTAAAATTTACTCAGATGGGGCAGGGTGGAATATCAATAGTAATACCAGCTTGGATTTGGCCCCAACCAATAAGTCGCCAGTGCTTCTCAATTCTCCGGCTAAGAGCAATTTTCTCACCTTTACTGGTACACACAGGTGATGTCAATTGCAATTTCGCGAATACATTCTTGACAGCCACAACACGAGCCCCAGTTGACATAGACCCTATATTTAACATGAGGATTTCTCCCTTTGCCAACTTTGAGACTTTACCCTGCCTCTCCGAGTCCTTTGTCCTCACACCCAAAAGACGCCGGAGCAAAAAGAAATTCACCTGCATTTCAAAGGTATAGAAATAAAGAAAGGATATAAGAGCATTCTAGAAGAACTCAGTGGGAAGGAGGATAAAGAGTGAGCCTATTAATTGAAAACAGTAGCCTCACAGAAAAGTAGTTCCTTCACAACAGACTTAACTATTTCAAAGCTTAAAAGATAAAAGGATTATTTAAGAAGAGACATAGAGCCCGTTGGGCTTAGCTGATTTAGAGTAGCTGATAAACATTAGGTGCTGAAAAACACTTTTAAGTGCTAAAACTGATTTAAAAAATAAGCAGCTACGTGTTTGGATAAAAGTGCTGAAATTAATAATAAGCAGCTGAAGAACTGGGTATAAGAAGAGTTTTGTTTTAAAAAGAAGTATTTTAGGGATAAAATAGTAAATATTTTGATCAAACTTTAAGTGCTTATAAGCTGAAATTTGATAAGTTGGGGGAGACCAACTTATGACTTTTGACTTATTTTTGGCTTATAAGCATTTTTAATTTTACCAAACGCGTAGATAAGCAAATAAGTGCTTATAAGCCAGTTTGACCAGCTTATAAGCTTGGCCAAACACCCTCATATAAAGTTTTGTTTTAGCTGTTAAAAAAGTTTGTGAAATGTTTCAAGGAAGTCATTTACCTCTAGTTCGACGAAAACTTCAGGGAGCGATCCAACCTCCCCAAGAACCTGTCCCACCAATCGATCTGCACGTGTCAATGTTGGATCCATAGTTGTTCCAACTCCAATGAGTCCTCCGGGCACGGCAAATTGTAGTTCATTTTGCTCGGCGAACAATGACACTATTCTTGAATATATTGGAGTACATTTGATGTTTCCACTCTCATCTTTGACAACAATTCCAGGGCGAACCTCAATAAGTTGATTTACCTTCAATACACCCTGTGCAAAGAATCTAGTTAATCTTTATGAAGGTCTTCCTTTTGCTATAAAGGTGCAAGTCAATTAAATGAAAATGTGGCATCCATGTCGTTTTTTGTATAAATTCAATAATATGTGGGTAATTCATTAAGGCATCTAAATTTTTAAGACCCTAAGGTACTATTTCTTCCTTTGCTGAGTTAGTTAAATATCATTAACCTTCATCATTTTCTGGACATGGATTTTTTTCTTTAATTTTTATTCTATGATTCAAATACATTATTAAAAAAATTTATGTGATTAAAAAAAAATACCCACTGTCAAAGACTAGTATCATTATTTGCAGGAAAAGAGAAAGATACCTTCAAAATACTGCCACCAGCAACACCACCTCTGATATCATCAACTTCAAAACCAGGTTTATTGACATCAAATGACCGGATAACAATCATATTTGGTGGTGAAATGAAATTCCTTTCGGGAATGGGAATTTTTTTCACAATATATTCAGCAACGACATCAATGTTGTACTTCAATTGTGCAGATATTGGTACAACTGGGGCACCATCTGCAACAGTTCCCTGAATAAGATTTTGAAATTATGGTATGATAAGACTATCCTCACAAATGAAGCACAGAATGTACTGGTGAAAGAAAAGCAGTGTTCCACTAACTTGAATAAATTTCTGAATTGCCTCGTGCTGGTTGATGGCAACATTTTCCTGGACTAGATCAACCTTATTTTGAAGAATTATGATATGTTGGAGGCGCATAATTTCAACAGCTGCTAGATGTTCAGAAGTTTGAGGTTGGGGACAGCTCTCATTGGCAGCAATCAGAAGTAAGGCTCCATCCATAATTGCAGCTCCATTAAGCATTGTAGCCATGAGAATATCATGACCCTGCAGAAAACGATGTTATATGCAGCATTGGTATAATAGAAAGTTACAGGGCACCGATGGAAATTAAAAATCTCCAAGGATGCAAGAATTAGTTTATTATGACTGCAATTTATTAAACAAAATAATCTCACCCAGTAAGGAGAAGTATCTACTGACAGAGTAACATAAAAGTGTGTTAAAGACAACATAACTAAGGAGAAAAATCTCTTAAAATTATGTATTCCAAAGTGCATGTTGCAAGTTCAAATATCCAATATCCAAAACCAATAAAAAAAGTGCAGTAATTTTCAGCAAAAGGGACAATTACATAGTAGTTTATTATAATAAACTGTTCAAAGGTGCAAAGCTGAGGGTCGCCAGTGATTGTTTAGATACGGATACTAAAGCTGAATATTTCTTTCTAAAATAGGCCTACACTTCTGAAACAAAAAAGATAAAATAGAAACACGCATAAAACAATGGGAAAAGAAACACTTATCTTCCAAGACTTCCTTTAATGTTAAATGAAATAGGGACTGCAAGTTAAATGAAAACACTTAGATACTGGAAGCGAGGCTCAGATAGTTCGGGCATGTGCGGAGAAGAAGCCTTGATGCTCCGGTGAGGAGGTGTGAGCGGTTGGCCGTGGTGGGCACGAGGAGAGGTAGAGGGAGGCCTAAGAAGTACTGGGGAGAGGTGATCAGGCAGGACATGGCCCGACTGCAAATTTCTGAGGACATAACCCTTGATAGGAATGTTTGGAGGTCAAGCATTAGGGTTGTAGGGCAGGGGTAGTGAAGCTTTGCGCACTTTATTCCGGGGTTGAGGCGGGGTTGGATTAGGATTGATCTTAGATAGCTTGCAGTCTATGTTGAATTCACTTTATCCTTGATCTATCTTAGCACGGGGCCTTAGTTTCTGGTTAATATTATTACATGTCATTTATTTGTTGGTTGTTATGCTTCTGTTACTATTATGGTTTCGACTGAAGTGACTAATGAATTGTCTTCTTCTCTTTTCCTTTTCTTTTTCTGAGCCGAGGGTCTTTCGGAAACAACCTCTCTGCCCTTTCGGGGTAGGGGTAAGGTCTGCGTACATATTACCCTCCCCAGACCCCACTCTGTGGGATTTTACTGGGTAGTTGTTGTAAGTTAAATGAAAACACTACAGCTTAATATAATGTTGAGCATACAATACAAAGAAAGCAGAAATAATTTATTGGAACCTTTTCTTTAACACTTTTCTATCACTTCAATACCAAAGTTACAATCCTTATTATTTCTCTGGTATGGTCATATCTAAGCACAGTCAAACTAAAGGTTAATCATCTTGTACAGAAACAGAATGCACAAGCAAAATGGCAGTAATACATACTGTTGAGAGTGGCATTTAAGGAACTTACTGGGCAATCAACAAAAGATACATGCCTTAGTAATTTCATCCTGCAGTTCTCAAAACCAGGGACATCACACATGGGACTGTCTTCTTTTCCACTACCATATGCCCTGGAAATGATTGTTGTTACAGCACAGGCTACCAAATGAAGCACAACAATGTTTCTGTTTCAAATCAAGGACTCACTTGTAGCACATGGGTCTAGGACAGCGCTCTTCTTCACATTTGTATATCTTAGCATTTGCATATCCAAGCTTAATTGTAATATTACGTTCCAGCTCGTTTTTAAAACGAACAGTCTGCACAATAAGTGGGTATAATTATTTGCAGTCTGAGTACTTGCAGCGAACACAGTACGAGTAAATCAGTAAGAGTAAACAAAGATCAGATAAGGACTTAATAATCAACATCTAAGAAGTATCAATTGATATAGCCCACAACAGATTAAAAACATTAATTGCCGTAAAAGCTGATTAATCCAGCATAAGTCTCCCAAACAGCTAATAGAGTCTCCATATCTTGTTGGCTAATATAATAGTAATAACTTTGTTCATTATCACCAAACTAAATAGGAGCGCGTGTCATTTCTTTATCTTTTCTCCAAGATAGGGGCTTCTAGAACTTCTTGTACTTCATTCCCGGGGCTAGGTGGGGTTTGGTAGGACTCTCCATGGATGACTTGCGTAGTGTATTGTACCCCTTATGGTAGTTACTGGTCGATATTATTGCATGCCATTTAATTTATGGTTTTATGTTTAGATAATTATCTATGCGATTTTTGCTGGAGTCACTAATGCTCTTTTGTTTTTCTTTTTCCCTTTTTTTTCTTTCTCTCCTGAGCCGAGGGTCGATTGGAAACAGCCTCTCTACCCTTTCGGGTAGAGGTAAGGCCTGTGTACGTATTACCCTCCCCAGGCCTCACTTTGTGGGACTATACTGGGTAGTTGTTGTTGTTTCTCCAAGACAAAAGGAAAAAGACAGAACTCAAAAATGCTTTCTAGTAAATGAACTATACACAGAAAAAAGAATAATAGCAACTAAGCCTTAGATATCAATAATTCACACTAAGAATAGTTGCTAAATAAAAAGGTAAATAAGAACCTGTATTTACTGTTTACTAGAATCAAAATATCACTCGATAGTAACTAAACAACAGGACTGACACGTCAGGCCGGAGTTTTATGATCTAGCGGGATAAAATATCAAGACTCAAAAATTTAACTGCATTGATAAAGGTACAGATTTCTTTTTATCAGAAATGGATAATATTGATAAAGGTATTAAACACTACATACCTGCACACCAGATATAGCTTTTACAACTGTTGACTTCCCATGAGCCACATGGCCAATAGTACCTAGATGATGAAATTACATTTCAGTAGTTCAGTGTGACTAATGTAAAGTGTAAAAGCGCTTGTCTGGAGAGAGAAGGAAAAGAAAGAAAAAAAAAGGTATAGAGTTATAAGTAACTAGTTTACCAATGTTTATTGTAGCCTGACGAGAAATAACTTCAGGCGAAAGTGGATGTAACTTTGTCACATCCAATTTGCTTAGGTCCTGCTCCATCAATCCTTTCCGAGACATTTTTGGCTGCTGTTGAATACTTCAGTAGCAAGTTTCAACTCTGAAATTAGGAACAAAGACAAAAAGCTCATGCTCAGAACTGTAAATGACTTGTGATAGAAAGTCGAGCAACACATCAAAAAACCCAATGCATAGGCTTACAGACAACACAGCTTAATCACCAAGATTGTTACCATAAGCAACGAACAAATTCAATAAACCTCATTCACTTTCTTTTACTGTCCTTACCCTCCCAAAGAAATGGAACATTGCTGATCAAAGACCAATCTCCACCTGACCCACCACCGACGGCAGAGGGATCATCAAATACATTCTAACATCCTAGCGTCTCGAGTTGACAATCATTCTTTTTTTCACAAAAAAAGAAGAAAAGAAACAACTCTGCCTCAGTCCAAAACAAGTTAGGGTCGTCTATGAATCCTCATTGACCGTGTTACTACATTTAAAGCATCTATGACATTATTGTGCAAATAGAAATAAATAAATAAAAATGCACCACCAATGCACAGTATTAGGTTTAGTATTTTTTTCAAAAGCAGTAGTATCCCCGTCAGCTTGCATGACACTCGACTACTCTGCTTGAGTAGTTGTTATATCCGACCAGCACAAATACTGGGTAACTCTATCCACCAAAACTTATGTCATAAAGCCAATAAAGTTTTAGAATTCGGGTTTCGACAAATATGCTCAATCTTATAGATTATATACAGCAATGGCAAACACAAACATCTTGCAATTGCAATTGGTAAGCTCCACCAAAATATTTCCTAAGAAAAAAAAGGCACCGTTAACAACTGTGAACACCAATATATACTTATTTTATGGAAATGGAATACTATTAACATTTGAGTTTAAGTTCTATGCACGGTGTAAATAATATTTATACCATCAAGTCACTTAAAAAGCTACTAACCTACTATAACAGGTTAAATTACATTAATAGTATTACTTGCATCAATATAATGATTCTCAAATGCAAGTAACTTACTATAACAGGTTAAATTATGCTAATGGTGTAAAATTCTTTTGTAATGTCATTGCATATAAGTTAAATCCTATTTTATGAAAATGCAATACTATTGATATATTAAACAGGAATTTGAAGCTTTATTTACATGGAAGCAAACACATCATTTTAATCCAATTCACTAAAAATTTGCATTTTGCCAATAATAGTCACTGCAAAAAAAAAAAAAAAGGTTAAAGAGTTTGTTCTAATTAAAGATACAAACATACAATATCAGCCGTCGGAGAAGGAGAACGCTTGAGTTGGCAGCTGAGAGAGAGGGTTTGGCAAGAATTAACGCAGAAAGTTGTTAGAATTTGGGCTCCATTTGTATTGTTTTAGTCCACATCCCACTTGGATGAATTTGGGCTTCTATTCAAGTGGGCCTCAACTATTAGAATTTTGGGCTTTAAGACTGGCCCATTTTAAGCCCGCTATAGTGGGGATTGGGCTGGTTTCGGTTTCAACTCACGGCCCAATTTGTGGATTAAGTGGGTCAACCCGATCCACTTGCTAGGCCAGACCTTTATTTTATGACCCTACCTCTTATTTTACACATGGAGATTTGCTTTTTCACGTAAAAAATTTATCTTTTACACGTAAGATCTAAAAAAGTCATTTTTTTAATTTTAAAATTATAAAGGGGCATAACGTAGAAATAGTACCAATATAATTTTATGAACCAACTCTAGTGGTTGCACGACATCTTAAGATATGGGGGGAAGGGTCAAATTTGCCGCTATACTAATTTGAAATAAAGTAATTTTGCCCATTAAACTTTTGATCTAGTATTATGCCACCTTTATATAAAAGTTTCATTTTTATCGTTGATCCATAACGTGAGCGTTAACATGAGAGTAATTTTAAATCATAGTCTAAAATTGAGGAGTAAATTTTGAACATTTTTCTAAAAGAATTTGGACCGGTTTCATGCTGTAGTTCCCTTAATGACAAGGACATACATACAAGATGATTTGCTTAAGGCAAGGGTATAAATGTAACACAATAAATTATACATAATTTAAGGCTTTCTGATTTTGCTATCCTATTATGTATACCGTCCGAGGCGGAGTAAAGTTTATGAGTTATGAACTATCTTGTTTTTCATAGTTCGTCTTAGTTATTAGGTTCGCAATTAAATATTTATACATATTTAATAGATTTAATATTAATACCCGCAAGTAACACTCTACCGCCGCCCCTGTATACAATATATATTGTTATGAATCAGCCCCAACCCAATATTGAGTTGAGAAGAGCTATTAGGTCGAGAAGAAGCCTAAGGACAACGCCTTTAAAAAGGTTAATTTTGGATCCAGGCCCAATAGAGACAATAAGTAATCAGTTAAAAGAGACTAGCAGTTGGCAAGGAGGTTATGCGAATTGTTATTTGGAAATTTTCCTCTTCTAGTCTCTCTCCCTCATATGTTTCTCTCGATGGCTCTGTCTTTCTCATCCATCTGTTTCTCTTGGTGGCTCTGTCTTTCCCATCTCCTTTCTTTCTGTTACTATCCTTAGATATTGTTACTTCTCAGGTGTAATTTCTTTGTTCTCAGTATTATATATCAATATGTGGTTTCTGTATTTGGTTTTGGATATTGCATCTATTACACGTATATACATTGAATAAAACTGAAATGGATTCACCTTAATTATCGATCTGTTGTGATTAATTCCTTTAATTCTTCTAACCCTCCCGTTGTCTCCATATGAGTACTAGAAAAGACATCGCTTCAAGGTGACAGACGCACATTAATTGCTTCGAGTGATGTTATCCGACATATCTTTGCAATTATTTATTTATTAAATGCATCTATGTAGGAAATAGGTTCACATAAATTGAAACGGAGGGAGTATATACACTTGCGTTTGAGTATATGTAAACTTGAAAGTGCTTAATCATACAACTTGAAAGCTCCACATATATTGTCAACAAACAAACCTGCAATAACATGCCTTGATCTTCAATAGAATGTAAAAAAGGCATATAAAATGAGACCGAGAGGGAGTAAATATTTCATTAACGGTCACTCGAAATACATTTCATATCATCTTATCTTCACGTGGAGAAAGGACACGGAGTGGTAAACTTATTTTCAACCCGCTTATATTCTATCCAATCCGCAGTTTATCTATACTCACTACTAGAAATTCGGGATTTGGCTATCACAAAAAGCGACCAACGTTGGTCGCTAGTGGCCAAAAAACGATCAAAAATGTCTGGTCGATATTAAGCTGGTCAAATTTTCTGGGCAAAGCATATAGCGACCAGCTTTGGTCGCTCAAATATTTTAATATTATAAATTTGGCGACCAAAGTTGGTCTCAAAATGAAAATAACGTTTTATTTTTATTTATTGTAAATTATAGCAAGTTGGTCGCTATATTAATAATGTTTATAATTTTTTATTTAAATTTGAGACCAAAATTGGTCGCAAAAGTCAAGAATTAATTTTTTTCCAACTATAAGCGACCAACGTTGGTCGCAAAATTACAAGAAATTATTTTTTTAAAATAAAATAGCGACCAAGACCGCTCGCTGTTGCTCAAAAAATAGTTTTTTTAAGTGAAAAGCGACCAACTGGAGACCAAAGTTGGTCGCTTTTCTTGGTATATTTTTTGCAGAAACTTCCGATTTTGGCTGTTACACCACGTGTCAGCTTATACCAAATATCCTAAACAGGCATTTTATGCCAACAACAATACTAAAAAGCAACAAAATATAAAGATCAATAGGACTAAAATATTAAGCTAATAAAACTAAGTTAATGCTTATTATAAGATCATTCGAAAACTAATTCTATTGTCTAGTTCAAAGTATATAAAGTACACAAGGAGTGTTCTTTCAGCATCCTCGTTCAAAAGTTGGATTGCCTCGGCCGACTCATTAGGTGGCTGACTGGGTATGAATTCCCCCCATATCAGCTGTGAAGTGAACCTATAAGAAAAATTATATTGAACTAATATTTCAAAATTTATATAAAAGTAAATCAAAATACTTAATGAAAAGTAAAAAACTTACATGTATAGTCGAGGCTCGACCCTCGACCCACCTTTCTGAATCAGTCTCTTTCTTCTTCTTTATAATACGAGATTCATTGAATAACTCATCTTGCTTCATTGGCATCATAAAACTATTTGGTGGCTTTGGTGATTATCCTCGTGGTACTATTACTCGGGATGAACTTGGATACAGAGAATAACTTCGATACAGTAGCTGACAGGGTGTGTCTTTTGATCAATTGTTGTTCTCGTTAGCGACAATGATGATGAGAAGACAATGACATGTGTTTCAAATAGTGATGGTGTAGGTAGGAATTTTAACATTTCCTAAGTAGAAAAAAAAAAGATTATAGAGGAATTCTCTACTTTATTTTCCAAGAAGAAAAGAAGTTTAATTGAGAGTGACAAGGGTGATGGTGATGGAATGTTTTCCGTTGGTCATGGCAGTTCCCATAAAACGGGGATCATAAGACTCTATGATGACAAAGATTATAGGAAGTTTTGTTCTCAACTTTCTTCCAAGTCTGATCCTTACAAACTTAATGGGATACTGGTGATATATTCTTCTGATTCAGACAATGATTTGACTGACAGAAGTGTGGAAATGCTAATCAAAAGAATGGTAGAGAAGGATGCTGAAAAACATTTTAGCTTTAATTCTTTTGATTAGCATTTCCGTACTTTTGTCAGTCAAATCATTATCTGAATCCGAAGAATATATCACCAATATCTCATTAAGCTTGTACGGATCAGACTTGGAAGAAAGTTGAGAACAAAACTTCCCATAATCTTTGTCATCATAGAGTCATATGATCCCCGTTTTATGAGAACTGCCATGACCAACGGAAAATAGTCCATCACCATTGTGACGACCCGACCCGTCGTCTCATGTATTTCCGTCCCGTTTTCCCCTTTTTACGCTTCTTCATGCTTCAATATATGTACTTGGTGAATTTGAGTTGATTCGGATCGAGTTTGGTAGGAAATGAGATAATTAATCTCTTTAAGGAAAGGTTAGTTTGGAAAAAAAAAAGTCAACCGGATGCTGAGTTGTGAGTTAGAGGGCTCGAAATTGATTTCCGATGATTCGGTTAGTTTCGGGGGATGATTTAAGGCTTAGGAGCGCAATCAGACGTAATTTTGGAGGTCCGGTGAAGAAGTTAGCCTATTTTGGCGAAGTCATTATTTTGGCGATTTCCGGTTGATAGGTAAAATTTTAATCTGGGAGCCGGAATGGAGTTCCGAGAGTTTCAGTAGCTTCGTTAGGTGATTTTGGACTTGTGTGCAAAATTTGAAGTCAATCGGACGTGATTTGATAGGTTTCGGCATCGAAAATAGAAGTTGGAAGTTCTAAAGTTCATAAAGCTTGGATTGGAGGTTGATTCATGATTTTAGCATTGTTTGATATGATTTGAGGCCTCGATCAAGTCCGTAATGTATTTTGGGACTGGTTGGTGTGATTGGTCGGGGTCCCGGGGGCCTCGGGTGTGTTTTGGATTGTGATCACGCTCTTATTTGATGTTTCAACGTCGTTTCTTTGGACATAAAGGGGTACCATATTAAGAAAATGAGCTCCAAATTAAGTGTTTATTGAACTATTACATCTGTATCAAAATTACGAAGCCATAGGAAAAAGAATCATCAAATTTGGACATTGTATGAGAAAGTTATGCTCATTTTTGTGTCGGGAAAACTGGTGCTTCTGGTATGCTCGCAATTGCGAAAACAATGCTGGGAATTGCGAACACTGTAGCTTCGCAAATGTGAAGAAAATGCTGGGAATTGCGAAAATACTGTAGCTGGGCTGGGAATTGCGAAAACACTATAGCTTCGCAAATGCGAAGAAAATGTTGGGAATGGCGAAAACACTGTAGCTGGGGCAAAATGTTTAAAAAAATATTTCAGTTGCGAAAAACCGCATTTCTCCACCATTTTTAGTCATTTTGAGAGCTTTTGGACGGGGATTGAAGGGAGTTTCAACTAAGATCGATTGGAGGTAAGTTTTATGAGTTAAATATATGATTTTATTGAAGAATCATCCTAGAAACCCATGAAAACATAGCCAAATTATAAGAAAATTAGGGTTTGAGATTGAAATTCTAAATTTGGTATTTGAGGGGTCAAATGGACTCGTGGTGAGATAAGGAACATTTTGATGCAAAAATTTCCGGATTTCAAGACGTTGGCTCGGGGCTCGGGTTTTGCAAATTTCGTGATTTTTGATATTTTTCGTATCTTTTCGATTGAGTTATATTCCCTTAGCCTATAGTGATGTATTCATTGTGGTTTTGGCCAGATTCGACGCGCGAGGAGGTCGATACGAAAGGAAAGGGCATCGCGGAGTAGTATTTGGCCGGCTAGAGGTGAGTAATAGATGTAAATGCTGTTTTGAGGGTTTGAAACCCCGGACTTTCACATCGTAATGCTATATTGAGGCGTGACATGCACTCCATGATGAGTGCGGGGTCGGTTACTATTGGGGATCGTGACTTGGTCCATCCCGTGTGATATTTATACTATACTGGTGATTGATACACATACTTTATTGATATTTACTGGGCTGGATGCCATGTTTGGGGTCTTGTGCCGACTTGTAGAATCCTTCGGGGATTGACATTACTGCTTTAGCATGATTTGCATATCATTTGGTTTCATTCCAAGGTTTTAAATACTGTTTTGCAAACTCAGCCATATTTCTAAGTTTTGAAAACTCAAATGATATTTTAAATGTTATTTCGGGCTGAGAACTACTGTTTTATAAATGCCCATGGGCTTATGTTGTTTTCTGGACTGATTATGGGTGGCTCGGGCTGCGCGCTGCAGCACTGACTTAAAACAGTCGTAACAATGGCACTGTGTGATGTGACTTGAAACATTATGGGTGGATCGGGTTGCACGCCGCAGCAGGAACTTGAAACAATAGTAACAATGGAACTATATGATGTAAATAGGTCAGGTAACAATGACTGACCAGGATTTGATTGATGCCACGAGATGGTTTGATATTGCGCTTGGGCTGTAGGAGCCCCTCAGGAGTCTGTACACACCCCCAGTGAGCACCGTCGATGTTAAATGATTATGGGTGGCTCGGGTTGCGCGCCGTAGTGGGTACTGGAATGTACCATCATATGCATTGCATTGCATTCATGCATTTGTATTTTTAATTGTTGTTCAGCTGTTCAGTTCCATACATTGCTGTATATTTGGATTATAGCTTACTTTGTGTATTTACTGTATTTTTTTTATCTTCGGACTGTATTTATTTTTATTACTCACTGGGTCAGAGTACTCACTCTACTCCCTACACCTTGTTTGCCGATTCAGGACATATCCAGACTGAGTGAGCTCTGTCCAGCTTTCCAGAGGCATTCTCCGGGAGTATTTGAGCTAGCTGCAAGGCGTTCGCAGCCGAGGATTCTCCCTTCTATCTCTATCTTTAATTCTGTATTTTTAGCTTTTAGACAGACTTGTAGTAGGATTAAAACTCTGTATTTAGAGGGTCATGGTCGTGACACCGGGTCTATAGTGGGCTGTATTCGGTATTTTGTTAAACTTCCGTATTTCTTCAGTATATTCTGGTATTTAATTTAAATGGCTTATTGATTCTCTGTCCTGTTAAGTGGGTTAAGTGTTGATAAATGGTCGGGCTTGCCTAATAGTGTGCTGGGCTCCATCACG
>MU713782.1:15126-25590 GCA_026770625.1 Nicotiana glauca | reverse complement strand
AATGTGTATGGCAGTGGAAGGTATACAAAAATATTAATTAAAAGTAAAGCTAGTGGGTAATTGGCTTATGAAGGGAATCTATTTGTCATACTAGTTAGATAAGTCTGGGAGCTGAGATCGCTTCTGTAAATGTATTATGACGAAATCGTTGAGTCAAGGAGACCACCTTGAAGGTAGAACATTAAAGAAAGAATATGTTCTTACTCGGTTGAATAGCCCAATAATGGAGGATTGAAAGGTATTTTCTATGTGTTATGATTTAAATAGGTGCAACGCATGTCCATGTATCAATTTTGATAATATAATACATGTAATATTGAGATTAATGTTGTTGGTATATATTGTGATGCTTTGTCATGTTGTGGACGTGTTTTTAGGATGGTTTTGGTGATTCTCTAGCAGGTGGATAGGCCCAATTACAAAGGAAACTCTGCCGAAATATTTTTTGAAAAATTTGGGACTTAGTAAAAAATTTGTCGCCTAAAGAGTGGGCTTAACTGTTGTGTGATCTATGGCTTCGAGCAAAGTTGGGGAGCTTGCTATTGGTTAGCGGATTGTATGGTTATATACTATGTTAGTTTCGATTTGATGCATGCTGGTGAATCAGTTCTGGTTGTGGAAATTGGGCCGAGAATGGCACGAGTGAAGAATTTTTTTTGACAAGATGTCATGAGCTCGGATGAGCAGGAGATAAGTTTCGATGTTTACGGTAAGTTGGCATTGTCTTCAGCGTCACCTAAGATCGGTGTTTTGTAAAAAGGGTTTTGCATCCTGGTTAATGATTCTTGATCTCTCTTTAGCGTTAGTGCGACCGGTGGTTTGGAGGTACGCTCTAGATATTTTGTGGTAGGTTGTGGGAGTGTGTCCCACGGGAAGATTATATTAGTGTGGCATGTGATCACTTGATTGATTAAAGATGTAAACCAAGTATGAAGTTTGTGATGATGTCGTTAAATTAAAGATTCATGCCTGGAGGGCACTTGGCACATTGGGTTATGAACTGGGGAGGATTACTCCGATTGTGATGGTTGTTCTTGTGTGTTATGAGAAAAAAAAATGGGAGTTATTATGGACCTTTGAAAGGTTATCAGACTAGTTCAGTATGATCAGAATCGTCTTGAAGTCGATGGATGGATTTAATGTGAATAATGTCTCTATATCAGACCAGATGTGTGCATTTTAGTAACGCGGTCCTTATGGAGGAGTAGTTCGGTGGATGTTTCATTGTCAGATATTTTGCGTAGGGATGCATTGCGCCGTGTGAGTTGCGAGATGACTTGAGAAATTGCTATGTGTTGAGAATTCGAGTAGGAATGACGTTATATGAGCATCTTGGCTCTTGAAATTCAGATTGTACATCACACCTCAGCTGTGCTTGAGTTTTGTAGCTTATAATGCTATATGTCCCTCAGAGATATTATTATGCACTTAGCATGCTTACGATCGATACTCGGTATTTTGTTGTAATGAGCAAATTTGGCTCGATGTGCATCTCTTTATGGGAGATATATGTGTGGATCGGGTGGCACGCCGCCCTGGGTATATTATCTCGATCGGGTTGCATGCCGCAACAGTGTGATGTTGAGTATAGTTTTCTATATGCTATTTTGTATGCCTTGCTTCCTAGTTTCTAAGGAAAGTCCGTATCAGTGTGTGGGATTGGTAATTCCTTCCAGAGTTCATTTTCTTTTTTTGTATCGCGTTCGAATTGGTAGCCTATTGGCATAGTGGGACATCATATGCAGCTTTTGATTATGTCTGGGTGGCTTATTGCCTGAGCAGTTCGTACTGGGTGAGACGAGATCATTGAATTTGAGATTTGTGCAATCTGAGTATATATCTAAAAAAAAAGGTAATGTGATTAAACTGATGTTAGTTCAGTAGTATTCAACATGTTCTTGTTGGGTCAACTGGTGGTATTCGGGTTTGCTTGGTAGCACAAGAAATTTTTTTGAGTATCTATCGTGTAATGATTGGGTGTTAAAAGTGTCTATGTATTCGCACAGTGGGAATTGGGATCAGGTATAATGATGCATGTGCTACATGGAGTTGGACAGCTAGGAATGATTGTTCTTCTTAATTGGATTTTCGTGATGGATGTCAGCGCAGAGGTTTCTACCATTGATTCAGTTCCGATGTTGAGGGACTTTTCGGATGCATTTCTTGTGGCCGGGCATGTCGCTGGGCGAGGTTGTGGATTTCAATCTTGATTTGGTTCCGGGCACCATATCGTGTGGCTCTGGCAGGAGTTATAGTAGTGGAAGGAGCAGCTTCAGGCTTTCTTGGTAATGAGTTAGTTGGCAAGCCGATGTGGATACGTGTTTAGCTTGAGTTGGCTTGGTTGGCCCGAATTGTATTGTTGAGGGATAGGTTGATTCGATAGTTATTGAGCTTGTTAGTGATTTAAGGAGAGCTACGAGTTGCTTCCCGGTGTTGCGAAACATTATGATTTGTTAGTTATGGGCACATGTGGTGCGGTTCTATTGGGGATTCATAGTGGAAGTCGAGCGGGAAGAGTAATTGGAAGTTGCTCGGCGAATGGCATATTGGTTATGCTCTATCGGGTTGCGTGGTATATGTTATTGTTTCACCGTGAGTGTAATGATTGGCTTTGGTTCCATACATCAAATTGTGCGTGGTTGTCGATTTTGATCATAGTGACCTGAAGTATTTAATGTGTAGCAGTGTTTGGATAGGATCGCGCATTGTGGCTAGGCTACGTGGAGGTATGACTTTTCGGGGTAGATTCAGGTGTTCTATTTCTATGATGTGAGAGGGGGTCTCATCCTTGTGTTGTAATGGTACTGGTGAGTTTGAGGTACAGCTCCTTCAGTTGAGTCATTTTCATGATTCGAGTATGTTCAAACCGTTTCTATTTGGTGCGCGTATTATGCAAGTTATGGCTTAGTCCTGCATTGGGATGTCATATCACCAAAGTGGTATGTTGGATTCAAGGTGATCGTTGGGGTCACTAATGAATACGAACGGATTGGATTTCAGGATAATATCGCAGTTTAGCGCGGATCTGCTATGATATTAGTCAAAAAGGAAGCGGCTTCATGAATGGTTGATCTGAGAATGGTTGCGGTTTATTGCGTGTTTCATTTATCGTTGGCAGTATATGAAAGTGTTAGAATAAGACCTTAGTTGATAAGAGGTTTTCGACCGGTATTCGGGTGTTGTGGGCAACTGCTGTGAATATAAGTTATCGTTTCGAGTGTTTAGGTTATGTAGTATATCATATGATTGCACCTGAGGTTACAGGTATGGGTTATTACAGCTGGTTCAGGCTTATTCGGAGTATAGATGTGAGGTTTTGATCCAATGTATGATTTCGAAAAGTGTAGTGTGGTTCTATGGTTTATGGACTAAATAGATTGTGAAATTTCAGCTATGTTGTGTTATCGGAACTATGCGAGGTAGGGTGACGTGGGATCACCCCGGCTACATGCGTGGTAAGGTCATTCAGCTATTGGTTGGCTTCTAGAATAACTGTGGGTATGCTCGAGGATGAGCGTTTGTTTAAGTTGGGGAGGATGTGACGACCCGACCCATCGTCTCATGTATTTCTGTCCCGTTTTCCCCATTTTATGCTTCTTCATGCTTCAATATATGTACTTGGTGAATTTGAGTTGATTTGGATCGAGTTTGGTAGGAAATGGGACAATTAGTCTCTTTAAGGAAAGGTTAGTTTGAAAAAAAAAGTCAATCGGATGTTGACTTGTGAGTTAGAGGGCTCGAAATTGATTTTTGATGATTTGGTTAGTTTCGGGGGATGATTTAAGTCTTAGGAGTGCAATCGGACGTAATTTTGGAGGTCCGGTGAAGAATTTAGCCTATTTTGGCGAAGTTAGTATTTTGGCAATTTCAGGTTGATAAGTGAAATTTTGATCGGGAGTCGGAATGGAGTTCTGAGAGTTTCAGTAGCTTCGTTAGGTTGTGACGACCCGACCCGTCGTCTCATGTGTTGTTGTTCCGTTTTCCCCGTTTATTGCTTCTTCATGTTTCGTTATCGGTATGTGGTGTGCTAGAGTTGATTTGGATTGATTTTGATAAGGAATGAGACACGTAGTCTCTTTAAGAAAGGCTTAAGTTGAAAAAGTCAACCGGACGTTGACTTATGAGTTATAGGGCTCGGATGTGATTTTCGGTAATTCGGTTAGCTACGGGAGGTGATTTGTGACTTAGGAGTGCGATCGGAATTGATTTTGGAGATCCGGTGTAGAATTAGGCTTGAATTGGCGAAGTTAGTATTTTGGTGAATTCCGGTTGATAGGTGAGATTTTGATCCGAGGGTCGGAATGAAATTCCGAGAGTTGTTGTAGCTTCGATATGTGATTTGTGATGTGTGTGCAAAATTTCAGGTCATTCGGACGTCGTATGGTTGGGTTTTTGATCGAATGCGTGTTTCGGAAGTTTTGAAGAAACTTAGGCTTGAATCCGATGTGAATTGATGATTTTTGTGTTGTTTGATGTGTTTTGATGATTGGAACAAGTTCGTATGATGTTTTGGGATGTGTTGGTGCCTTTGTTTGAGGTCCCGGGGGCCTCGGGATGATTTCGGATGGCTAAACGGGGGTTTTGAACTTTGAAATGTTGCAGAAAATGCCCAGCTGTTGCAGACCAAAATTGGTCTTCGCGTTCGCAGCCTTAAGAACGCGTTAGTGATGAGGAACTTTGCAGACCATAGCGTTCGTGATAGCTGCTTCGCATCCGCGTAGAGGGGGGCCTGGGGCCCTGCCTGTTTTGTTCATTGCATTCGCGACACCTGGGTTCGCGTTCGCGTAAAGAGAAGGTCAGAGGCATCGCGATCGCGGTTGGTTGAACGCGTTCGCGTAAGAGGAAGAGCTGGATCATCGTGTTCGCGGGCTTGGAGCCGCATTCACGTAGAGGTAATTTGTGGTCAACGAAATTTGTTCATTGCGAACGCGGGGGTGTTGACCGCGTTCGCGTAGGGTAAAAGGTCACCTGGGTAGACCTGTTGTTATATCAATTCATCCGCGAGTTTTAGTCATTTTTCCTCCATAGTTGATCTTTTTGGGAGCTTGGGAGAGCAAATTGAAGAGGGATTCAAGGAGGATCGATTGGAGGTAAGTTTCTTAGCCTAAATACACGAGATTATGTTAGATTTAACATGGGAATTTGTTGAAATTCATCAAAAAGGGGGTAAAGCTAAGGCTTGAGTTCTTATATTTCGAATTGGAATTTGATAGGTCATTTGAGCTCGGATTTGGGAGTTCTTGATGTGTACGGACTCGTGGCGAGACGAGGAATCCGGTAATGTGAGTTTTGTAATTTTTTGAGAAGCGGGCCCAGGGCTCGGGTTTTGCTAGTTTCGAGATTTTTGCTATATTTCGATTATTTTCAATTGGATGTTGTCCTCTTAGCCTATTGTAATGTATTTTCTCTAATTTTGGTTAGATTCGACGTGCGTGGAGGTCAATTTGAGGGGCAAAGGCGTTGCGAGCGAGGAATTTCACCGGTTCGAGGTGAGTAATGATTGTAAATAATATCCAGAGGGTTTGAAACCCCGGATTTGCACACCGTAGTGCTATATTGAGGTGACTTGCACGCCGGATAGCGAGCGTGGGGTAGAGCACCATTGGGGATTGCGACTTGGTCCGTTCCGGTTGTTGATTTTACTGCGTATTTGACTATGACGTGTTGTTTTTCACTATGACTTGGGCTTATTGCCATATTTGGGGTTTATTGCTGACTGTTTGAACTTCTTGTGAGCTATCATCACTGTTTTCCTCACTATTTGAAATATTATTTGAACTCAGTCCATTTGAATTACACTGTTTCATGAACTCAACTATATTTTTACTCAACCTTGAGTTTTAACTGATATTTGAACTATTGTTTGAGCTGAGCGTTTCGTTTTCATTGATGCCCGAGGGGGCTTATGACTATTTTGGACTGATTGAGGCTGAGGGACATGATTGAGGATCTGATGAGTGATATGAGGAGGCTTTCAGGCCTCGAGTGATGTGAGGAGGCTTTCAGGCCTCGAGTGATGTGAGGAGGCTTTCAGGCCTCGAGTGATTGGTGAGGAGGCTTTCAGGCCTTGAGTGATTGGTGAGGAGGCTTTCAGGCCTCGAGTGATTGGTGAGGAGGCTTTCAGGCCTCGAGTGATTGGTGAGGAGGCTTTCAGGCCTCGATTGATGTGAGGAGGCTTTCAGGCCTCGAGTGATTGGTAAGGAGGCTTTCAGGCTTCGAGTGATTGGTGAAGAGGCTTTCAGGCCTCGAGTGTATTATGAGCAGGCTTTCAGGCCTCGCATTGATATTGTTCATGCTTTCAGGCCTTATTGATAGCGCTTGGGCCGTAGGAGTCCCTCCGGAGTCTATACACCCACAGTGAGCGCGGATACCCATATGAGTGAGAGTGAGCCCGAGGGGCTGATGTTGTACTGTGTGACTGATACTGAGCCCAAGGGGCTGATACTGATATGAGTGATGTGATACTATGCTCGAGGGGCTGATACCATTCTGAGCATTTGATATTGAGCTCGAGGGGCTGTTACTGATTTGAGCTGTGCCCGAGGGGCGAACTTTTATGTGCTCATCTTGCATACTTATTTGCCTTCTTGCCTGTTATACTGCAGTATTTATGCCCGAGGGGCGGATTTTCTGTGCCTATCAGCACTAACTGTTTGAAATCATTTTTGTAATTATTGAAAACACCATTTTCAAAAGGGATTTGAACTGAGCCAAGGCATTTTCTAAAGATATCACATATTTCACTATCTTTCTTAGAAAATTGTACCCGGCTTCTATACAGCATGTTGGTTGCTTTACGTGATTTCTTATTGCTCAGTTGTTATTTGCTCTTATTATTCACTGAGTTGGAGTACTCACTTTACTCCATGCACCCCGCGTGCAGTTGCGGGTATTGTTCACCCGGTAGTGGGTTATTAGCTGATTGAAGGTATTACTATTGAAGCTGAGCAGAGTGACCGCCTGCGTTCGCGGTAATCCATTCTAAATTTCATTCAGTATATTGTTGGCCCTATAGTTGTATTTAGACTTCTCTAGATGCTCGTGACTTGTGACACCCCGGTTGGGTTGTGTTGGGTGGTAAATGTCGGCTATTAATGTCATTAAGTCGTATTATTCATTCATATATGTTTATTAATTGTTAAAAGGGGCATTATTGTTCTGTTGGCTAGCCTTGTCTTCACGAGAGGCGCCATCACGACCGGGTGTAGGAATAGGGTCGTGACATAGGTGGTTTTGGACTTGTGTGCAAAATTTGAAGTTAATCGGACGTGATTTGATAGGTTTCGGCATCGGAAATAGAAGTTGGAAGCTCTAAATTTTATAAAGCTTGGATTGAAGGTTGATTCATGATTTTAGCATTGTTTGATGTGATTTGAGGCCTCGAGAAAGTTCGTAATGTATTTTGGGAATGGTTGGTGTGATTGGTCGGGGCCTCGGGTGTGTTTCGGGTTATGATCACGCTCTTATTTGATGTTTCAACGTCGTTTCTATGGACATAAAGGGGTACCATATTAAGCAAATGAGCTCCAAATTATGTTTTTATTGAACCATTAGATTTTTATCGAAATTACGGAGCCATATGAAAAAGAATCAACGAATTTGGACATCGTATGAGAAAGTTATGCTCATTTTTGTGTCGGGAAAACTACTGCTTCTGGTATGCTCGCAATTGCGAAAACAATGCTGGAAATTGCGAACACTGTAGCTTCGCAAATGCGAGGAAAATGCTGGGAATTGCGAAAATACTGTAGCTGGGCTGGGAATTGCGAAAACACTGTAGCTTCGCAAATGCGAAGAAAATGCTGGGAATTGCGAAAACACTGTAGCTGGGGCAGAATGTTTAAAAAAACATTTCAGTCGCGAAAACACCCCATTTCTCCACCATTTTTCGTCATTTTGAGAGCTTTTGGACGGGGATTGAAGGGAGTTTCAACTAAGATCGATTGGAGGTAAGTTTTATGAGTTAAATACATGATTTTATTGAAGAATCATCCTAGAAACCCATGAAAACATAGCCAAATTATAAGAAAATTAGGGCTTAAGATTGAAATTCTAAATTTGGGATTTGAGGGGTCAAATGGACTCCGATTCTTGTGAAATTGTACATTTTGATGCAAAAATTTTCGGATTTCAAGACGCGGGCTCGGGGCTCGTATTTTGCAAATTTCGTGATTTTTGATATGTTTCGAATCTTTTCGATTGGGTTATATTCCCTCTTAGCCTATTGTGATGTATTCATTGTGGTTTTGGCCAGATTCGACGCGCGAGGAGGTCGATACAAAAGGAAAGGGCATCGCAGAGTAGTATCTGGCCGGCTAGAGGTGAGTAATAGATGTAACTGCTGTTCTGAGGGTTTGAAACCCCAGACTTTCACATCGTAATGCTATATTGAGGCGTGACACGCACTCCATGACGAGTGCGGGGTCGGTTACTATTAAGGATCTCGACTTGGTCCATCCCGCGTGATATTTATACTATACTGGTGATTGATACACATACTTTATTGATATTTACTGGGTTGGATGCCATGTTTGGGGCCTTGTGCCGACTTGTAGAATCCTTCGGGGATAGACATTACTGCTTTAGCATGATTTGCATATCATTTGGTTTCAGTCCAAGGTTTTAAATACTGTTTTGCAAACTCAGCCATATTTCTAAGTTTTGAAAACTCAAATGATATTTTAAATGTTATTTTGGGCTGAGAACTACTGTTTATAAATGCCCATGGGGCTTATGATGTTTTCTAGACTGATTATGGGTGGCTCGGGCTGCGTGCCGCAGCAGTGACTTAAAACACTGGTAATAATGGCACTGTGTGATGTGACTTGAAACATTATGGGTGGCTCGGGCTGCGTGCTGCAGTAGGAACTTGAAACAATAGTAACAATGGAACTATATGATATAAATGGATCAGGTAACAATGACTGACCAGGATTTGATTGATGCCGCGAGATGGCTTGATATTGCGCTTGGGCTGTAGGAGCCCCTCAGAAGTCTGTACACACCCCCAGTGAGCGCTGTCGACGTTAAATGATTATGGTTGGCTCGGGCTGCACGCCACAATGGGTACTGGAATGTAACATCATATGCATTGCATTGCATTCATGCATTTGTATTTTAATTGATGTTCAGCTGTTCTGTTCCATATATTACAATATATTTGGATTATAGCTTACTTTGTGTATTTACTATGTTTTCTTATCTTTGAACTGTATTTATTTTTATTACTCACTGGGTCGGAGTACTCACTCTACTCCCTGCACTTTGTGTGCAGATTCAGGACATATCCAGACTGAGTGAGCTCTGTCCAGCTTTCCAGAGGCATTCTCCGGGAGTATTTGAGGTAGCTGCATGGTGTTCGCAGCCGAGGATTTTCCCTTCTATCTCTATCTTTACATTCTGTATTTTCATCTTTTAGACAAACTTGTATTAGGATTAAAACTCTGTATTTAGAGGCTCATGGTCGTGACACCGGGCCTATAGTTGGCTGTATTTTGTATTTTGTTAAACTTACGTATTTCTTCAGTATATTCTGGTATTTAATTTAAATGGCTTATTGTTTCTCTGTCCTGTTAAGTGGGTTAAGTGTTGATAAATGGTCGGGCTTGCCTAGTAGTGTGCTGGGCGCCATCACGACCGGGTTGGGATCGTGACAACCATCAACCTTATCACTCCCAATTAAACTCATTTTTCTCTTGGAAATTGCAGTATAGAATTCCTCTATTACCTTCTTTTATTTACTTAGTAAATGTTAAACTCCTACCTACACCATAACTATTTGAAACACATATTCTTGCCTTCTCATCATCATTATCGCTAATGAGAAGAACAATTAGAGGCACACTCTGCCAGGTACAATGTCTTAGTTATTCTTGATGGAATTTCCATTGCATGTCTAATAACGTCATCAACCTCTACTACAAAATCCTTCCGCAATCTAAAATTCCAAAACATAAACCAAAATCTCAATTCATATCCTAAAGGTTCAATTCAAATCCTAAAGCTTCAATTCATATCCACAAAAATTCAAGTCATATCCTAAAGGTTCAACTCATATCCTAAAAAGTTCAAGTCATATCCTAATATTTCAATTTATATCCTACAAGTTCAATGCACAAAAACAAAACCTAAAAACTAAAAGTTATATTCGTATCCTACGAGTTTAAACATAAACTAAAAGTTTAATTCATATCCTAAAGGTTCAACTCATATCCTAAAAGCTTCAAGTTATATCCTAAAGGTTCAACTCATACCTAAAAGCTTCAATTTATATCCTACAACTTTAATTCACAAGAACAAACCCTAAAAACTAAAAGTTATATTCGTATCCTACGAGTTTAAATATAAACTAAAAATTCAATGTATATCCTAAAGGTTCAACTCATACCTAAAAACTTCAATTTATATCCTACAACTTCAATTCACAAGAACAAAACCTAAAAACTAAAAGTTATATTTGTATCC
>MU713776.1:42076-61136 GCA_026770625.1 Nicotiana glauca | reverse complement strand
TTGTCACTTAAATTGGAAAAAACTCCCTTATGCATTACCCTTGGGGTAGGCGCGTAAAAAGGAGGTGTGACACCTTTATTGCGTTGTCTTGTCGTATATCACAATCATTGGTTCATCAAGACAAGTAATAGTAATGCCCAAGACTCGTCTGGATCTGGTGGTTCGGATGGTCTAGTTATTGAGGCATTCTCCTACGCTTATAGCCCATATGGAAGGGTCTTCCTCCCCCCTCCTAAAAAATGACACAACAATCCATGTTATCGTCTTCTAGGAACAAATTCCTCATTGCTGCCAATGCTTCCTCTTCTTCTGACCGGTAGATAACATCGGCAGGTTGGAAGGTCTACTCTAACTGTGGTATTGGCTGCTCCAATGGATAGTAAGGACCGCGCCATGGTGGCGACCAGTGGTTGAATTCCTCCCAAGTGCACTCATACCTCAATCCAAAGGTAGTGTCGTGTTTCTTGAGCTTGATGGGCTTAACGATTCCTTGGAGATTCTTGCCAAGTCCCTTGCGAGGTTCATACCCTCTCCAGTTCAGTGCTTTCAATTTTGTTATCCCACCATTTATCCTTATCGATGGCATTGACTCGCTCGATGTGGTGGTAAGTTTCCCCGCCTATCCTTCTCTTTCCTCCAATTTTTGGAATAGTCTGGCGGCTGTATATGGGATTTCTATCGTCGCCATGGATGATCACCTCTTGGTGGTTCCATTCAGACTTCACTGCCTGATGTAGTGTTGACGTTACAGCCCCCACGACATGAATCTATGGTCGTCCCAACAATAGATTGTATGATGACGGCACGTCTGTCACTTGAAAATCAACATCAAACCAAGTAGGACCCATTTGCAATTATAAGCTAATTTACCTAATAATAGACCTTTGAGAACCGTCGAAAGCTTTGACATTGATGACCCCATTTTTTATTTCATGTAGCCATTTTCCCAATGTCCTGAGTGTTACCAACAGACAAATATTGAGACTGGACCTCCCATCGACCAGGATCCTGGTGATAAAATAATCTTCGCACTGCGTGGTGATGTACAACGCCTTGTTGTGACTTAATCCCTCCGGTGGCAGCTCATCTTTGTGGAAAGTGATCCTGTAACTTTCCAACACCTGGCCTACCATGTTTTCCATTTCTCCCCCAGTGATGTTGCTTGGTACATATGCCTCACTCATTACTCTTAACAAGGCATTCTTGTGTGTATCAGAACTCTGTAGCAAAGCAAGGATAGAAATCTATGCCGGTGTTTTGTTCAGTTGATCAATGACTGAGTATTCCTTTGCTTGTATCTTTCTCCTGAGATCATCAGGGCTGGTTTCAGTGATGGTTGGCCGACTGGAAGCCTGCTTGCTTGATTCATCCAAATGCTCAGGGGTATAAACCCTGCCGGTTCTTGTCATACCCTGTGACGCAACTACTTCCTCGGACTTGGTTTTCCCTTTCCTTCTTGCCTCGGCTGTGTAGTCCCAAGGGATGGACTTTGTGTCAAATGGTATTACGGCTATCATTGCTACCGGAATGGGCACCCTTGCTCTGAAAGGTACTATAGCAACTTCAAATGGTACAGGTGCCTTTGGGGACTCAAACTCGACCTCAATTGGTGCTGGCGTCTTTGCAGAGGATGGTGTTTCAGACTCAAGTGGTCTGGACACATTCATGTTGTCATCTCTAGAAGGCTGAATCGGGACTACAATCGAATTAAGGGTGACTACTGGCCTCCTTGGTTCGTTTCCTTCTGTGATTAAATCGACTAATCCCTTGGGGTCCAAGTCATTCTCTATCTCGATCATTGAACACCTCCACCCTTGTGGTCTGTAAAGGGTTATTGCGGACATTCGGAGTAGGCTCTTTTGCTACAATGATCTTGTTGTCAATCAAAGTTTGAATCTTATCCTTCAGAGAGTGGCATTCATCAATGGTATGTCCCTTCATGCCAGAATGGTATGCACATGATTTATTTGGATTGACCCACTAAGAAGGGTTTTTTGGGGTTATGGCAGGGATAGGGGTAACATAACCAGTAGTTTTCAGCCTTTCGTATAGCTAGTCTATTAGTTCAGCGATGGCAGTATACTATTTGGGAGGTCTACGGTCAAAATTTGGTCGTGGTCTAGGGAAGTTTTGATGTGGGGGAGGTGATTGATAGTGGGAAGGTTGGGGGTTGTAGGATTGGTAAACATGCGCTGGTAGGGAGTATTTGAGTGAAGTGAGCTGATATGCGGGAGGTGGGGATGACTGATAAGTGGGTGGTGGAGTATGGTAAGAGGGTAAGGGTTCTTGGTAATTTGGGGTAGGCTGATATATGACTGGAGGTATTGGGTATGTTTGGTATTTGATAGGGGGTTTGGTCCTTTGTGCAACCATTACAGCACTTACGTCCCTTTTCTTGGACGTACCACCAAACTATAAAGCCTTGTTGGTAGCTTGGAAGGCTTCAAAGTTTGTAACCATACTACTCTTGATGCCTTCCTCGATCCTCTCACCTAGCTTAATGATGTCGGAAAATTTATGATTCTCAATCAGCATCAGTCTTTCGTAGTATTGGGGGTCCTGAGCCCGGACGAAAAACCCTTTCATTTGTTCTTACTCTAAGGCTGGTCTGACCTTAGAAGCTCCTGACCTCCAGTGAGTAGCATACTCATGGAAGGTTTCT
This sequence comes from Nicotiana glauca, assembly GCA_026770625.1. NCBI lineage: Eukaryota > Viridiplantae > Streptophyta > Magnoliopsida > Solanales > Solanaceae > Nicotiana > Nicotiana glauca. The sequence goes on along the minus strand of MU713776.1, from coordinate 58,474 downwards.
GTGGGTTTCTTCTTCAAGTTTTGGTTATAGAACACATCTGGAGCGTTCTTCGTGTTGAACTTGCATCTATCCGTAAAGTCGGACGCCATACTTAACCAGTTTGACCCCTTCTTTGGGTCTTGGATAATGTACCAATATAGAGCATCTCCTTTCAAGATACTCATGAAAAGCTTCATGCGGATCTTCTCGTCTCTTCCCACTCCGACCAGTTTGTCACAGTATGTTCTCAAATAAAGCCTGGGATCCCCTGTACCATCAAGCATTTCGACCTTGGGAGGTTTGTACCCCTCGGCAGTTTGATATCGGCCTGTATGCATAGATCTTCATAGTTTATCCCCTCAATTCCCTTACTACCTTCAACGCATTAAATTCTGGTGGTCAACTTTTTGAGCTCTTCGGCTAAATTTCTAATGAGAGAGTCCTTATCATTGGACTCGAGTATGCTTGAGATAGGTTGGGTGGAGTGTGGCACAGTCTCCACATAGATGGGGGTGTTGTGTTGGGTATGGCAGTGGTCATTTGTGGAGTTCAAAGGTTTTGGGATAAGGAGTGGAGTATTGTTGGGAGTGTGGCAAGTACTGCAGTGGTGGTGAGGAGCGGGATGGTTTTGTTGCTTTGGGATATTTTTTGGAGGTATGGGATTCTGAGTATTTGGGAAAGTAACTTCTGGAGGGGTGAGGGAAAATGACAGATTTTCCAAATTTTGGACTTGATCAAGTTCTTCTTGGAACTTCAATTGTTTTTGTTCCAGTTGAGAGGTATTTTCCTTGGGGACAAGATAACCACAAGTGACCACTACCCGTTCAGCTGAGTTGTTTGAATCTTCCATTCTTCTTTTGTTTTTGTATCTGACAGGACAGGGTTGAGTAGTAGGTGGAGGGCTCCTAGATCTTGTAAAATATGCTGACGTTGCCAGAGTTCATGAACTAACCTTTGGGGAGGGGAATTAAAAAAAAGTAAAAACAAAAGCGGATAAGTCAGTAAGGATCATAAGGAAGAAACATGTTGCAAAATTTAAACACGTAGTGCAGGAAATATAAAGCGCGTCCTACTTTTGGGGACCTCGTTGTGCCTGAGGTAGACCTAGCGACAAATTGATTTGGAGAAATTATAATGCTAAATGCCTCATTTTATTGATAAAAAAATAAGATGAACCCCAAAACGACACAAAAAACAGGAAATAAAATGTCACTAATATCCGTTGGCCTTATTACATCCATAAAGGAAAAGGTAAAATCCTATCTATTTGGTACCAGAAGGACCTTCCCCAGACTCGGCATCTTTGGCTCCCTCGAACAACTGTACTAGCTTGCGAAGTCCTGGCAGTAAGTAGGTTCTGGCTAGGTGCCCATCTTCATTTCTCTCAGCATTCTGACAGTCCTCGACCCTTCTGATGAATTTCCTTTCCAGCTCTACTAAACCCCGCTCTAAGTACCCCAATCGTTTGTTGGCGCTGACAGCCATATCTTTCCATTCTTCAATAAGCTTTTTATTGGCTTCTTGAATTTCACGGTGCTGATTTTCGCATTCCCAAATCCTCTTGCGCAATTAGTTGTATTTGACCTGTGCTTCAGCTTTTTCATCGATAATCTTGTGATCTCGAGCAAACCCGGGTTGACCCAGACCATTATGATTGCCTTCTAACCAACTAGGATAGTATGGATTATAACCAGCATAGTACCTGTCTGGGCTCAATAGTGTCCCTTCCCAGGATGATTTTGTAGTGCCACATGTGCTGAGCTTGGCACTTGTAAAGGCTATCATCATCTTGAAACTCGGCCCAGAAATGACTCATCTTGTCAACCCTTGGTATAACCTGCTTCCTACCAGCCTATCTCATAACCCGGAGAGGGATATAATGATAAGTTTCTTCAAACCGATAAGTATTAGAAACGGTGCATCCCGAGATCGGGCAATGAACTCTTCAGTAGGGAACCATTCGAACATCCATTGTACCTGGTCCTCTTTTAGATTTTCAAACAGTTCTACCCATCCTTTGGCATCTTCCGGCTGAGCAAACATGTTGGGCTTGTAGTTCATCCTCCTTGGCTGATGGAAGGCTATATGATCGTCCCAGTCCCTACGCTGAATCTCATATCGATACTCACCCTTTTGGAGGTTCTCCATGAGCCAGAGTTTGAGTAGCAAGTTGCAACCCTCGAAGTGTTTGGCTCCCTATTGACATTTCTCCAAGGCGCGGTATATTTCTGCGATGATCATGGGCACTATGCTAAATGGTTGCCCACCAATTCCCTCCATTAAGGTTTTGGTGACCATGGCTAGTCGGGTATGGATCCTTGCTTTCTTCATAGAAAATACTATCATCCCTAAGAAGTAGAACATAGAGACAAATACCCTTCGATTGATATGCCCCAATGATGTGAGGGCGAACTCATTGGGATAAGTACGGTAAGATTTGCTGTGACCGTACCGCTCATACAAATAATCAAAGGGAATGTACGATTCGTTCAAGCAGGTTAAGTCTGGATTCTTCTTTAGACCCATCATCTTGAGAAAACCTCTACCCTTGCGATTTTCTGGCACTAACAGACCCGGAGTTTCCCAAGGTATACCAGCCAGTCCTCCTATTTCCTCTAGTATGGGTGTCATCTCAATGTCTCCGAAGCGGAACACAGACCTATCACAATCCCAAAATAGAGTGGTAGCTTCTATGATTTTATTGTTGGGTTGAATTTCCAGGAGAGAAGGTAGATTCCATAGATATTTTCTAACAAGAGCCTGATCATTGGAATGAAGATCCTCCCACCAGCTTAGCAATTGGGTGTGGATGCTGGTGATCATGCCGAATCTGGGGACTTCGTGCCTCATATTTCTGCAAGACAAAATTGTTATGCCCTTTACCCCACCAGACTCGACTATTAAATACCAACAATTGGCATAACAAACATTTAGTTCTCCAAATAAATGCACAAAATGTGGTAGCATCCGTTTGGGTTTTGGGAAAACTCGGTGGACATTGGACAAGGCTATCTTAAAGAGTCATTATGCGGACAACATAATTGACTCGGCTAGGTTTGACCATGATGCATGCATAATTTAAAGAGAAAAGGTTTCTATGCGGTTTTAGACTGTTACCCTTGAGCGGACAACTCAAGAGGGAAAGGCACGGAACCATTGACTACACCGTTGATCGATTAGTTTACTGCAAATATGCATTTATCGGATTTAAGGGGTGATAATATTGGAAAGGCGCAACCACTTATTATAAGTGTTGCTATGGTATTTTTGTTTGACACGAGAGGAATATGATGTTGAATATGAAATTGTAATAATTAAAACAAGCTGTCACGTATTTGCACGTTCATAAGTAATAATTAAATAGTTTCTCCTAATTTACAACAATATTAAAGGAAAGCATTAAGAGAAATAAGGAAAAGAAACAAAGAGCCAAATCAGTTTCGAGATATAAGAGGAAAAAAAATACTTAAAGGCATTTAAAAAAATAAATATATATAAAAAAGTATAAAGTCTCAAATAGCGTGAAATGGTAAAAGCCTTAAAGAAATCCCCAGCGGAGTCGCCACACTGTTGATGCCCCCTTTTTCTCGTGAAATCGGGTTTATGACATTTGGGAGGACAACTCTTTTCCTTTTGGGAATTGGGTTTAAGGAGTCGCCACCTAATGATTAAGTGCATTAGGAAACTAAAAATAACTTTGATTTAGAAAATCAGAGATTGGGTAAGGGCTTGAAATTATCCCGACGGGAAGGTGTTGGGCACCCCTCAAGATACACTAGTGTGGTTCCTGGCCATACTATAATTGTGACTAAGTGAAAACAACAAGTGGACAAGTAAAAGTTACAAATATGAGGAGGGTTTTCACATAATTGTTGCAAGTAATTTGAAGTTAAAACAAAGTTAAAAAAGCTGAAATTTGAGAAGAAAGCAATTTTGAAACTCAGAATAAACGAGTAAAAAAAAGAAGAAAAAAATTCACATAATTGCTGCAAGTAATTGAAGTAAAAAGCAGTCAAAGACGCTGAAATTTGAGAAAAAGCAGTTTTGAAATTCTGAATAAAATAAAAAAGTAAAGGGAGGTGGGTCCTAGGTTTATAAATAATATGGATCACCCCATACAATACCAGGTAACTGTTTATACACGTGGTGCTATCGTGTGGTCATCATATCCATATCTACCCTTTCCCACCCCGTTAAGGTATTAAATGCAAAATAGTTTCGCTTTACTTATTGCATGCTATTACCCGCCCCCATCATATCAGTCCCGGAGGTATTTGGGACTACTAATTCTAAAGAGAAGGGTGTGAGGATTTATAGTTTCAAAGGACAAAATTATAAGGTGACAATCAAAACATATATGTAACAAATACGGGAGAGAAACATATAACAGATAGAAAGGCTCAAACAAACCTCCTTAAAACAAATAGAAGCATATAATTTAGAATGCCTTACACGTACTGATTAGGGTCTGATTAAACTTAAGAGTTGTGGCAGACTGATCTATTATATATTTCAGATAAGAAATCCGAATCAGGCCTGCCTGCTAGTTGTAGTTAAGACTCTGATTCAATTTACAAGTTTTACCTTATGGCTTGCCTAAGTGTTAATTGAAAACCTATAGGCATGATATCAATTAGTTTCAGAAAAGAAGTATACTAATTTTAAAGAAGAGGACTTGTTAATTACAGAAATTTAAATTATGTAGATTTTGAGCATTGATGCTACTGATTTTAGACTTATAAGCAAATGAATGATTCTGATTTCGTTGGTTGCTCATATAGTCATGCTTTCTAGGCGTTACTAATTAAAAAAAAAACATTTTCTACAATTGAAACAAGAGTGCAGAAGTCCTATAGGCATGGTATCTAAAATGCTGTTAATTATTTAAACCTATAAACAGGAAGTCCTAAAGGCATATTATCCATATGATATACAACATTTCGGAGATGACTTATAGACACGGTCTTTATATAATGTAGAAGTACATAAACCTATAGACATGGTCTTTATATGAGATGCAAAAGTGCAAGCTGAAAATAGGATACATGAGTGTAGAAGTGTAAATATTCCCTATGAACATGAAATCTACCATTTTGCATGCATGATTGACCTTCTCCTTTTCACTAATATCCCCAATAGTTATTACAAGTTGTTATTACAGCCCAGGATGAATAAGAAAAAGTAAAATTATATTAGAAAACTAAAATTTACAACCAAGGAGAGCCTGATTCAGACTTCATGTCTAAAGCATGAAATAAGTCAATCTCCAAAGATCAGATTCCAAAGCCTTTCTCTTATTTGGGATGTGTCTGAGTTCCCTAAGAGTCTCAAATAGACTCCGGCCAGTGCTCTCACCCAAATATATTGCAGAATTGAATCATAGTACAGTGTGGGAGAGTCAGCCCTCAAGTGTCCAAGTTCAGAGGGAAAATAAGGTCCCAAAAAATGGCTCACAGGAGGGGGGATGAGGTCGAACTTAAAAGCTAAGAGAGAGTCTAAGTGCAGAGAGGGATTTTGAGAGGAAGCAAAGACAGGCTAATGGTCATACCTAGAAATTGGAAGTGATGGCACACCCCACCAGCCTAATAGGCCATATTGTTAAGGAGTCAGGATCCCCACAAGGTATCAAGTCCAAACATGAGCAACAACTTGCATGTTGCCATGTTCTGAACTTCAACTCAAAGCACATAGAGGGGAACGGGGGTGCAGGGATTCACGGTAGAAACATATGCAAAGAAATTGACATGCTAATCAATATTGAACATAGAGAGTAGATAGGAGTATAAAAATAAACACATTGGGATGAGGCTGAAAACCAAAACTAGAACATACCAGTTTCAGGGAAACAAGAAAAGGAAGCAGTAGTCTTGTAAAGCCAAAGTGCAAGCAACAGTCAGAATGCTATGATTAGATAACTATGATACTTGAGTAGTGTAAAAGTGTTTAATTGAAAGTTGTGTAATTGTCTGAAAGTGTCGAATTCAAGGTGTCTTGTTAAGAAAGGAGTCGTGCCCTTTTATAGTGTATAAGGCAAGCAGAATAAGGTAGGAGAATAATTTGAAAATCAATTACAAAAGTTTCCCTTTAATTAAGGGATTCTGATTTCAAATGTGTAAAAATAATTAAGGAAAGTGATTGATAAAAACCTCTTCCAAAGCAGTACAAGAAGGATAAATACATAGAGATATATTTAAGGAAAAAGTCTAATAGCACACGGTTTGTGCAAATAAGAAAAGGAAATCAATTAACAGCTAATAAATCACAAGGTCTGAATTTTGGTATGGATGAATCCAGTCAGAAAAGGTGAAGAAAGGTTTTACTTAAGGAAAATCAGTAGCAATCAATCAAACCTAAAAAAAGATTCTGAATCAATTATAAGTTGGAAAACCTTTTCGGAAGAATGAATTCATCACACATATAAAAACATATAGCCATGCTTAAGCACTAAGAACTATCATGCTAATCAATAGGAGAGTCTAGTATAGAAAAAGTTCAGAGTCGTAAACAAAGAAGTTCAATCTTAGCTCATAGACTCAGAATGAGTCTAAAAGAGTCAAAGGTTCCAAAATAGAACCCCAGTTCAAACACCTGAATAAACCTTGTCAAAAACCCCCAAATTCTAGGGTTTCCGCTTCGAATCAGATACAAAGACGAGGAGGCAAGTAATTGAAACATGCTTAGAGATCTCTTTCAGAAAATCATGAGAAAGCAAACAGATATAATAGCAAGTTCGAAATAACAGAGTGAAGAAATTGATTTGAAGCATAGTGAAAGTAGAAGGAACATGTTTAAGAAAAACCTGGGACATAAACAAGTTAAGAAGATAAAAGAGATAGTATAACACTTAAGAAAATAGTAGGAGAAACATGTTTAAAGGGAACTCAAATAAGGTCCAGTAGAAGGCAAACAAAGAACTAAAAACTTAATAGAAAATACAGTACATGAACACAAGGATATTGAAAAATCCTAGCAAAAGAACACATAGGGAAACATAGCAAGATAAACATGCGAGCATGGTCTAGGAACACAGTAGAAAAATAACGCACAGGAGAATCATGTAGGGTCGAAAGAAAGCATAAGAAAATAGTAGAAGCACATACGTGACAAATACACACAAAGAAAGGAAAGGACAAGTCGAAGAAATATTTGAAACCTTTCAGAAAACCCTAAATCAAAGAGAAGGGGTTTTAAAGGATAATTTTGAAAGAAAAATTAGGAAAAACGTATAAAAACTCCAGTAGCGCACAGATATATAACAAATCTAAGAAAAATCAGAGAAAACCTCGAGTAGCTAGGGTTTCATAGGAACCCTAAAACGAGAAAGGATTGGAAAAGGTCCGATCTGAGTCGGATAAGTCAAAGATAGGCTCATAATGCTTGGATTCACCAGAGCAAGGCCGGAGAGACCATAGAACCTTGAATCGAAGAAGATCTGAATGGACACCATTGAGGTTAGACCTAGAAACTTCGAGCACCAAGTGTTTAACAGCGGAGAGAGATGGGTTCAAGCCATCCATGGCTGGAGAGTCCATAGATTCCGGTGAGGTTGTGGTTGAAGATGGTGAGAGTGGCTAGGGTTTCAAGAATCTTTGAGAAAGTTTGAGAGGGGAGGGTGTTTGGAGGTGGCTGAGAGATGGGAAATGATTGAATTAGGGTACTCATTTGGGTTTAGTTATGGAAGGGTGGATAGCGGCGGCCAAGATCAAAAGGGCTTGGGTCGGGTAATTTAAAATGGGTTAAGGGTTGGGTTAATTGGAATTGGGCTGATCCGAAATTTGGTTTGAAATTGGGTCAATTAGGGGAACCAATTTTGGCTATAATTGAAACAAAATGGGCCAGATTTTAAATAGCCAATTTTTCCCATTTTATTTTATAAAAAATAGTAAAATGACTTCGAAAACAAATTAAAGGTACTGCGTCACTTAATAATATATAGATATTAATTTTAAAATATTGGAACTAATTTTATAATTATGAAATGCTATTAATTCTTAAAATAGGCTAAAATTGCAACTACATGCAATTTATCTTTTAAAATACTAAATAAATTGTAAAAAAAGTATAAAAATTTTATTAATTATATTTTGGTATAAATATGGGGATAAAATAAATTATTCACCAAAATAATAATTTTGGTAGTAATTATTGGTTTTTGTACTGCTAAAATGTACAATAAATTAATTTAAAAATTCTTTAAAACTTAAGAAAAAATGCTAAAATACTTGGGCATACTTATAGATGCTATTTTGAAAGTATTTGCATGTAAAAAATAAATAGAAAAAAATTGGGTATCAACAAAGGGGAAAGGGGAAAGGGTGCACATGTATTAATAAAATAAAGCATGCTTAAGACTAATCACAAAAAATCAAGTTTGTTATGGTAAGAGCCTAAAATAACCACAGCAGAGTCGCCATGCTGTTGCGCCCCCATTTTCCTCGCGGAGTCCGGATTTCAACATTTTTGGGACAACTCCTTTCCTTTTAGGAATTGGGTATGAGATTTGAAGAGTCGCCGTGCGTTAGGGAACCTAGAAAAAATAACTCGTGTACTAGTTTACATTACCAGAGATTGGGTAAGGGCTCAAAATTACTCGAGGGGAAGGTGTTAGACACCCCTCGAGGTCCATAAAGGTGAGTCCCGACCAAACTCAATTTAAGCGAATTAGTCTAATAAGCAGATAAACAAACAGTCAGTGCTTTTAAAATAGGGAGTAAATGGGTCCTAGGTTTTTTAGCCTATAGGATCACTTCTGTGCAATACTTGGTAATCGTCCCCAGATTGAGGTGTTACACATAGCATTAGCGCACAGGTCATCATATATTTTACTACCCGATTACCTTCCCCTTAATTATTGTTACCTAAGCGTTCTAATAGCATCCCGTATGTGCCTTATGCGTGCATTACCCGTCCCTTTCCTATGGCCCTGAAGGTGTTTAGGACCTCTATTTAAGGAAGTTCTAGACTCAGTTATGTTGTTCTAAAAGGAGAAAACTAAGCGATAAACAAAAAGTCAAATAGGACTAACACAAAAAGATGCAATTAAGGGGCTCATATTTACCTTCACAACTAAGCAAACAATTGCACGCCTCAAACAAACAGTTTTTAAACGATTTAAAGTCATATAGCATGATATCTAGATGAGCACAAAATATGAAGCAGTTTCATTAAGGCGAGGCGGTGAATACCTAATCAATTTGCCTACTGATTTTTATTACTTGTTGAATCTGGACAGGTTTCAAGCAGTAGAAAAATAGCAATTTTAAACCCAAAATCCAATTGACCTGTAACGACCCAGCCGGTCGTTTTTAGAATTTACACCTCGATCCCCTATTAACTGCTTCCTCTAAGTTCATTTCTACTATTTTGGTTTGCCGGAACGTTTGGTGTTGGGATTCGGAGTGTTTTGGGACACTTAGTCCCTAAATGAGAGCTCAAGTGTTGAAAAATGGTCCGTAATTGGAACAGTGTGAAAATGGCCTCGGAATTGTAATCTGATGGTTCAGTTAGTTCCATTAGGTGATTTCGGAGTTGGGAGCGTGTTCGGAATGTATTTTAGAAGTCCGTAGCTAATTTAGGCTTGAATTGGTGAAGTTAGTATTTTGGCGATTTCTGATTGATAGGTGAGTTTTTGATCCGAGGGTCAGAAGGATTTCAAGGGAGCCAAGAATTTACTCAACCATTATTACCGTATGTCATCCATACCGATAATACAGAAGTATTGAGAGATCATTCAATTATGCACATGGGAGTGTTGTAGGTTCTGACATCTGGTTGATAAGTACGGTCTTAAGAAGGTTTACTTAATTGCCTAATCGTCGCAGTAATGGTTGAGTCACGAGGTGGATGTAGATCTAAAGATATTTGGTGGTAATAGTGACTATGTGGTTCTTATGAGATATCTATTTAGCGAAGGGTACAACTAGCAACCGAGATACTGGAGGGAGTGAGTTTAACTATCCTAAGAATGACATATACCAATCGAACGGCTTGAGATGTCTTGTGATGGTGACGTACGAGCGATAAATGTTAGTATTGTGGAGTATCGGGATGTATCTTATGGCTTTGCACCAAAGTGAAGAGAGTCCAGTATCAACAATCAAATTGTGGGTCATGTGTCATATCAGATTTGACCTGAGATGTATTTATGTGGTATTCAAAAGTTCTCTGAAACCTGTATATGAGTAAGAGCTGAGATTTATATGGGATGATGTTGGGACTTTTGATATTCCTATGTCCATAATAATTCTACATTTCAGTATCAGTAGGGAAATGGAAATGATTTTAGAATACTCGTAGTGCTCCAGTTAATCAGGGCACTCTCATGGGATAGTCATCTTTTAATGCACCACTAGCATGGGATTCCTTAAATGATTATTCTAGTTATCCGGCACAGACTCAGTGTGAGTAGCCGAACTGCAGATGGGTTGTTATGAATGTGGTGATACTAGAAACATCATGAGAAATCGTCCCAGACTTGCGAGAAATCTATTTCATCAGAACATTCAATCAACACACTCCATTGTAGTTACTAATCTACATACGCTACAAGTTATATATGGAGAACGAACGAGTAGGTGGCGCCTAAGAGGTGGATACCCGACCCATTGATATAATTGCTATAGTGTGGCTGAGGCCACTACACCAGATGGTGTCATTACATGTACAATTCTGATGGTTATAAAAAAGGATATTTTTTCCTTAATTTGATTTGGTTTTGAAAATTGAGGCGAGTCCTCTTAATATGCTCCACTCATGAGTGAACTTCGTAATCCTGAAATCTATTTATGTGAATACTCACATTGGGCTATTATATGGAGATATCTATCCCTATCATTATGTGTTGGTCACTAAGAATCTATGAGGCTAAAAGTGACTTTCTATTACTTACTACAATGGGTTTTCATGTAATTTCAGGATGATTGATTTCAATTGTCAATTATATGCCCTATCGGTATGAGGGTTCATTATATGTTGTGATTTTCCTTGACGAAAATTATTGAAAAGAAGAAAGAAAGGAAATGAAAAAAAAATTCAGTTGGCACAATGTGCAAATACTTGTGATTCAGAGTTGAGGGTGATATCCTCAAATATTTATATAATGTGAAATATTTTAAACCGAGCTACAAGCTGCGGTGGATGTTTTATAAGGACAAGGTCCTGGTAGTAAAAGGTTTATGTGTATAAAATTCTCCTTTTATGAAATTAAATTTTTTTTTACTATATTTTAAATGGGAGTCATGCCTGTTAGGCTTATTTGATAATTCTTGTATATTTTTTGTTCATATTCAACTTTTTTTTGTGTTGTAAACGTTGAGCTTTAGCCAATGAGATGAGCGCCTAGGTGGCGATAAATGCGACTCGTTAATTCGGGTAAGTAATTATGAGGTCTCCATGCCTCGGTGTAAGTAAAGTGGAGGTCTGAAATGAGATGTTTTGTTAACATAAGATTAATTGGCAACGTTGTGATTTATGAACAACTATTATGGACAGAGACATGGTTATGGGCATACAGATGATGTGTTTCATGTCCAGATATTTTTATGATAATGTGATGCTTGTAATGCAGAGATTAGTGTTATTGATATATACATTGTGGTATTTCATTGGGTTGTGAATGTGTTGTTAAGAGTTGTTTTGGTGTTACTCTGGCAGGTGGATAGGCCCAATTACAGGGGAGGCTCTACCGAAATTTTTTGAAAAATTTGGGAGTTGAAAAAAAAAATTGAGACATTAAGATATGCGAACGAAGAGATAAGTTACATTGTGTATTTAAGGATGAATGACCCTAAGTGTGGGAGAATGTAACATCCTGAAGAAAATAATTTAGAAGTATTTAAGCGCTATTAAAAATTGAAGTGTGTTGAAATAAGACTAATGTAGTGTGATGATGTGGAATTCGGATCCTATGACAAATGGTTGGTTTTGAAGGTTGGGTCCTGTCCTAAGGTTATCGATTAAGGATGAGGTGAAACATTCAGTTAAGTTGAAGAATCAGTTATAGAAATTTTCTTGATAAGGGTTTTATTCGGCCCAGTGTATCACCTTGGGGTGCCCCTATCTTGTTTGTGAAGACGAATGATGGTTCCATACATATGTGCATTGATTATCACCGGTGAACAAGCCTACCGTGAAGAACCGTTATCATTTGCCTCATATTGATGATCTGTTTGACTAGCTTCAGGGCGCACACGTGTTTTCTAAGATTGAAGATTCGGGAGCCAGGTATCTCGAAGACTACTTTCCGGACTCGGTATGGTCATTACGAATTTCTTGTTATGTCATTTGGGCAGACCAATGCCCCAACAGAATTTATGCATTTGATGCATAGTATATTCCAGCCATATCTCGATTCTTTTGTCATTGCCTTATTGATGACATTCTGGTGTATTCCCAGAGTCGGGAAGATCATGGGCACCACCTGAGGACAGTGCTTCAAACTCTAATATAAAAGAAATTATATGCAAGTTTTCAAAAATGTGAGTTCTGGATGTATTCCGCGGCATTCTTAGACCACGTGGTATCAAGTGAGGGCATTCGGGTAGATCCGAAGAAGATAGAGGTAGTGTAGAGTTGGCCTAGACCCTCCTCAGCTATAGAGATTTGCAGTTTCCTCGGCTTGGCGGGTTACTACCATCGTTTTGTAGAGGGGTTCTCATCGATTGCAGCTCCTATGACTAGATTGACTCAGAAGAGTGCTCCATTTCAGTGGACAGAGGAGTGTGAGGCGAGCTTTCAGAAGCTCAAGACAGCTTTGACTACAGCCCCAATTTTGATATTTCCTACTGGTTCGAGGTCTTATACAGTTTATTTTGATGCCTCACGGGTTGGCCTTGGAGCGGTGTTGATGCAGGACGGTAGGTAATTGCCTACGCATCTAGATAGTTGAAGATACACAAGAAGAATTACCCTGTCCGTAACCTTGAGTTAGCTGCTATTTTTCACGCCTTGAAAATCTGGCGTCATTATTTGTACGGTGTGCCTTGTGAGATTTATACGACCATCGGAGTTTGCAGCACTTGTTCAAGCAAAAGGATCTAAATTTGCGTCAGAGAAGGTGGTTAGAGTTGTTGAAAGATTATGATATTACTATTTTGTATCATCCAGGTAAGGCCAATGTGGTAGCTGATGCCTTGAGTTGCCGGGAAGAGAGTTTGGGAAGTTTGGCTTACCTACTAGCATTTAAGAGGCCTATGGCGATGGATGTTCATGTCTTTGCCATCCTGTTGTGAGGTTGGATCTTTCAGAGCCTAGTCGGATTTGTAGCTCCGTGCCCCAATTGTAAGCAGGTTAATTATGAGCACCAGAGAGCCGGTGGGTTGGTTCGAGTTGGGTGAGGTTGGATTATTGGGTACAAACTTGGTTTAGAATGCTTTGGAAAAGTTTAAAGGGATTCAGGATTTACTCTATATAGCCTCGTCAGGACAGAAGAGTTATGCGAACCGAAGAGATCGTGATAGTTCCGATATGGTTGGAGAGAAGGTTCTGATTTGTGTTTCACCTATGAAAGGCATTATGAGATTTGGGAAGAAAAGGGAAGTTAAGTCTGAGGTTTATTGGCTCTTTTGAAATATTAAGGCATGTTAGGGAGGTTGCTTATGAGATTGCCTTGCCTCCCAGCTTAGTAGGAGTTCATCTGGTATTTCATGTTCAATGCTCTAGAGATATCACGGGGATCCATCGCACGTGTTGGATTTTAACTCAGTCCAATTGGACAAGGATCTGTCTTATGTTGAGGAACCAGTGGCAATATTGGACAGGTAGGTCCGAAAGCTCAGGTCAAAGGAAATAGCTTCAGTAAAGGTTTAATGGCGGGGCCAGCCGGTCGAGGAGGCGACTTGGGAGACGGAACGGGATATGCGCAACCGATACCCTCATCTTTTCACTACTCCAGGTATGTTCTTTATGCTCGTTCGAGGACGAACGAATGTTTAAGTGTGGGAGGATGTAACGACCCGGTTGGTCTTTTTTAGAATTTACACCCAGATCCCCTATTAACTGCTTCCTCTAAGTTCATTTCTACTATTTTGGTTTGTCGGAATGTTTGGTGTTGGGATTCGGAGTGTTTTGGGACACTTAGTCCCTAAATGAGAGCTTAAGTGTTGAAAAATGGTCTGTAATCTGAACAGTGTGAAGAAGGACTCGGAATTGAAATCTGTTGGTTCAGTTAGTTCCATTAGGTGATTTCGGAGTTGGGAGCATGTTCGGAATGTATTTTAGAAATTTGTAGCTAATTTAGGCTTGAATTGGCGAAGTTAGTATTTTGGCGATTTCCGATTGATAGGTGAGTTTTTGATCTGAGGGTCAGAACGGAATTCCGAAAGTTTCTGTAGCTCTGTTAGGTGATTTGGGATATGTGTGCAAAATTTCAGGTCATTTGGACATGTTTTGGTCGAGTTTTTGATCGAATGCGCGTTTTGGAAGTTTTAAAGGAACTTAGGCTTGAATTCGATGTAATTCGATGATTTTGGTGTTAGTCGAGGTGTTTGGATAATTGGAACAAATTTGCATAAAGTTATAGGATGTTTTGGTACTTTTGGTTGAGGTGCCTGGGGCCTCGGGTGTGTTTCGATTGCCCAACGGGTCATTTTTGAAAGATTTTGAACTGCTGTTTCTGGTATCTGGTGTTGTTCTTCGCGTTCGCGTGGGTCCTATCGCTTTCGCAAAGAAGAATTTGGCCTCTGATACTTTTTACTTTGCGTTCGCGAAGAGGGCATCGCATTCGCAAAGAAGGATTTTCCATCAGGGACTTTGTTCTTCGCGTTCGCGAACAGTGCCTCGCGTTCGCGAAGAAGGATTTTTCTGTCGCGCAGGTCCTACTTCGGAAGCTCATATCTTTTGATCTACAAGGATTTTTTAGGTTCTTCAAAAACAAAAGTTATAGATATTTGAATCTAGTTTCAAGAAACATATTATAACAGTCATTTGGATATCTGTAGCAAACGTTATGGCCATTATACTAGAGGCTGTCCGATAAGAGAAAATTTTGGACTTGAACATTTTGTTCTTCGCGTTCACGACAAGGCATTGCATTCGCGAAGAACAATTTTTGAACTTGAACATTTTGTTCTTCGCGTTCACGATAGGACATCGCATTCGCGAAGAAGAAAAGGCCTGGGCAGAGAAGTTAAGTTCTGAAAATGGGACTTCGTTCGCATTTCCCATTTTTAGCGATTTAGAGCTCGGAGAAGGCGATTTTTCGACAGATTTTTGGAGATAACAACAGGGTAAGTGTTCTTAACTCAATTTTGGTTGTATAACTCGAATCTATTACAAGTTTTGGTGTTTAATCTGAGAATTTTGTTGAAAAGGGTAGAAAACCCTCTTGGATAGAATTACTGATTTGAGGGTCGAAATGATATGAGAATTTTGTAAATTTGGTATAGTTAGACTCGTGAGAGTGAGACGTTTCTGGAAATATGAGTTTTACCCGGTTTCGAGACGTGGGGCCCGAGGGGTATTTTGGTTATTTTACATAATTTCGCATATTAGCTTAGAATTTGATTGTAGAATAAATTAGTTGAATTATTATTTACAATATGCAATTTAATTGAATAGATTTGAGCCATTTGGAGTCGGATACTCGTGGCAAGAGCGTGGTTTCAGGTTGACTTGCACTTGTTTGAGGTAAGTGGCTTGTCTAACCTTGTGTGTGGGACTTTGTCCCTTAGGATGTGATAATCGATAATTGAATGCCTTGTACGTGAGGTGACGAGCGCGTACTTGAGCAAATTGTTGAAACCCGGATTTTTACTTAATTACTTGATTTGGATTCTCTTTAATATTTGCCTTACTTTACTTGCTTTTATAGCATGTGTTAGCGTAGAAGGAAGAGATACAGTTCCGCGAACGCTGACGGTCACCTTACTCAACTACGATGACAAAATCTCAAATCAGCTCAAAACCCGCTACCGGGTGAACAATTACCTGTGTCTGCACACGAGGTGCATGGATTAAAGTGAGTACTCCAATTCAGTGAGTAATAAAAATAAATAATGACTGAAAGCATGAAATCTCATAAATGCACAAATAACGCCATCTCAAGCAGTAAAAATCAGTCACGCAATAAAACTGTGAAGTAACAGATGATTCTCTTTTTAAAAATAGTGAAGACACTTAATTTCAACAAGTAAGGGAATAATCAGAAACTTGCCCCTTGGGCTCAATATCAAATTTTCAATACAGTATCAGCCCCACAGGCTCACTCCCAACTCACAAACACACAATGTCAGCCTCTCGGGCTCACTCCCAACTCACAAAACACAACATCAGCCTCTCGGGCCCACTCCCAACTCACCTGGGTGCCCAACATCAGCCTTTCAAGCACACTCCCAACTCACCTGGGTACCCTGCGCTCACTGGGGGTGTGTACAGACTCCGGAGGGGCTCCTACAGCCCAAGCGCTATATCATAAGGCCTTAA
>MU713776.1:7274-41451 GCA_026770625.1 Nicotiana glauca | reverse complement strand
TTGGACTGAGTTCAAGTAATATTTCAATTAGTGAGGAAAAACAATGATGGAAATTTACAAAGGATTTCAAATAGTCGGCATGAAGCCCAAGTATGGCAATAAGCCCAAATCATAGTGAAAAACATGAAGTTTTTATCAAATACGCGGTAAAATATCAACCGGGATGGACCAAGTCACAATCCCCAATAGTAAATGACTCCGCGCTCGTCATACAGCCCATGTTTCATCTCAACATAGCACTACGTTGTGCAAATCCGGGGTTTCAAACCCTCAGGACATCATTTAAAATCATTACTCACCTCGAACCGATGAAATTCCTCGCTCGCGACTCCCTTACCCCTCAAATTGGCCTCCACGCGCGTCGAATCTAACCAAAATCAGAGCGAATACATTACAATATGCTAAGGGAACACCACCCACTCGAAAACAATAAAAAAATATCAAGAATCTCGAAATTTGCAAAACCCGAGCCCCAAGCCCACATCTCGAAATCCAATTTTTTTTTATATCAATATGATCCTTATCTTGCCACGAGTCTATACATACCAAATTCACAAAAATCGAAGTTCATTTGACCCCTTAAATCACCATTTCTATCCAAGAGGGTTTTCTACCCTTTTCAACAAAAATTCTCAAATTAAACACCAAAACCTGCAATAGATTTGAGTCATACAACCAAAATTGAGTTAAGAACTCTTATCCCGTTGTTCTTAGAAAATTTGTCCAAAAATCGCCCAATCCGAGCTCCAAATCGTCAAAAATGGGAAATGGGAACGAAGTCCCATTTCTAGAACTTAAACATTCTGTCCAGGTAAATCCTTCTTCGCGAACGCGATGCCTTGTCGTGAACGTGATGCCTTGTTGTGAACGCGAAGAACAAACTGTTCAGGCTCAAAAATTGTTCTTCGCGAACGCGATGCCTTGTCGCGAACGCAAAGAACAAAAATTTTCAAGTGCATAATTTACTCTTCCCGGACCGCCTCTAGTAAAATGTCCATATCTTTCGCTGCAAATGTCAAAATTAAAATTTTTTTATCTTTCTTGAAACTACACATGAAGGGCTACAACTTTTATTTTTGAATCACCATAAAATTCCTTGTAGATAAAAAGATATGAGCTTCCGAAGTAGGATCTGCGCGATAGAAAATTCCTTCTTCGCGAACGCGAACAACAAAAGTTCCAGATGACAATTCCTTCTTCGCGAACGCGAAGAACAAAAGTCTCAGAAGCCAATTTCTTCTTAGCGAATGTGATAGGACCTCGCGGATGCGAAGGACAACACCAGATACCAGCAACAACAGTTCAAAACCTTCCAAAAATGACCCGTTGGCCATTCGAAATCACCCTGAGGCCCTCAGGACCTCAACCAAAAGCACATATATGTCTTATTACCTTATTCAAACTTGCTCGAACCATAAAAACACTATCGTTAACATCAAAATCGTCAAGTTTTCATTAAATCAAGGCTTAAGTTAAACTAAAACTTTCAAAACTCACATTCAATCAAAAATCCAACCTAAACCCCTCCGAATCAACTGAAATTTTGCACACAAGTCCAAAATCACCTAACGAAGCTACTGAAACTCTCGGAATTCCATTCCGACTCCCGGATCAAAATTTCACCTATCAACCGGAAATCGCCAAAATACTAACATCGCCAAAATAGGCTAACTTCTTCACCGGACCTCCAAAATTACTTCCGATTGTGCTCCTAAGCCTTAAATCATCCCCCAAAACTAACCGAATCATCGAAATTCAATTCCGATCCCTCTAACTCACAAGTCAATATCCAGTTGACTTTTCCAAACTAATTCTTCCTTAAAGAGACTAATTGTCTCATTTCTTACCAAACTCTATCCGAATCACTTCAAATTCACCAAACACATATATTGAAATATGAGGAAGCATAAAACGGGGAAAACGGGATGGAAACACATGAGATGATGGGTCGGATCGTCACAATGTTAGGCCAGAATTATTTGTTTCTTTGTATTATTATACTTCAATTTCTGAATGTTCTCTGATTTTGGTTGTGCATTTACATTGGGACAACGAATGTGGGATTCCGGTAACTCTCCCCCCTATTTGTTTACTTTGGGACTACGGGTTCGATTCCCGGGATATCCCCCTGCACATTTATATTTGGGACTACGGTTTCGATTCCCGGGAGATCCCCTGCACGATTATATGGAACTACGTCAATGCAACCGGTAGATCCCCCAGAACTGGGTATTTATATTTGGGACTACGGGTTAGATTCCCGGGAGCTCCTATGTACATTGATAGTTGGACTACGGGACGGTAACCAAGGAGATCCTTCAGATATATTCATACGGTGGACTACGGGACGGTATCCCGGGAGCTCCTCGTATAGATTGATAAAATGGACTACAGGATGGTATCCTGGGGGATCCTCATTATTGGTACTGGTATTGAGCTGTTTACTCTGTATTATCTTATTTTCTGCGTGTTAATTATTGTTGTGTAATCCGATTTATTTCATAGTTGTATATCATTATTTCTGCTTATTTCATATTGTTGTCACCCTTATTATTATATTTTATCTCAGTAGGGCCCTGACCTTCCTCGTCACTACCCAACTGAGGTTAGGCTTGGCACTTACTGAGTACCGTTGTGGTGTACTCATGCCTCTTCTGCGCATGTTTTTCAAGTGCAGCTTCAGGTACCTCCACCCAGGCGCACTATCCTCGCGGCGGAGAGATCTATCAGAGACTTTGAGGTATATCTGCCACGTCCGCAGACCATAAGTCTCTATTTTATTCCAGCTTTAGTATATGACTTTCCATTCTTTTGGTTGTATAGACATTCTGGAGTTAGAGCAGTGTATTTCATTTCTTTAGCCTGTGTTTCCTATAAGTTTTCGGGTTTTGGGAGTTTGTTTTAGATCTCGTGATATGGGTTGTATTATGACAAGTGGCATTTATACACAGTTTTCTCTTGGCAGTAAGATTTATTCAGTTGTTTGCTTCCACAAGTTAGTTATTTTTCGCAAGTTAGTTTATTTTTCTGCAAGTTGTGTAAATTTCGCATTTTTAGGCTTATCTATTCTTAGGAACTAGGTGCCATCACGACATATCCATGGAGGGCGAACTGGGGTCGTGACATGACCTACAAGATTTCCTAAGCGATGCTCAGGCAGAACTTTATAAACCGGGTATCTGAGCTGTAAATAGTTATTGGTTTTAGTAGACAGGTTTTTCTTTTAGACTCTGTGGGCATGATATCTAAGTGTAGAAGAACTGATCTTAAGACCTTACAGGCATGGTATCTAAATGCAAAAATGATTCTGAAGTTTCCTGTTGACATGGTATCTAAATGCAAAATGATTCTGGAATTTCATATTGACATGGTATCGAAATGAAAAAATGATTCTGAAATTCCCTATAGACATGGTATCTATTCAAAATGATTATGAAATTTCCTATATACATGGAATCTAAATGCAAAAATGATTTTGAATTTTCCTATAGAAATGGTATCAATCTTCTGAAATTTCCTATAGATATGGTATTTGAATGCAGAAGTGATTTAAAACTTTATAGGTGCGATTTAGATGCAGTAGTGAATCTTGACGGGATATTCTTAAGTATTTTGATCCTATAGGCATGTTATCTACCGCACATAGTAACAGAATGTATTGAAAAAGTAAATAACCTATATGCGAGATATCTAACATATAGTAGTGAAAAATATTTGAAAGAAACAGGCACCTAAAGCAGGTTTTCTACCCCATTCTCATGCAAAAATTAAACTAGGCCTAGTTTTCCCAATTCATTATTGCCCCATCATTATTGCAAATAACTATTACAGTCCATAAGAAAATGAATAAATTACAAAGTATATAACTATAGGAGGCATGCAGCAGGACCAATGCATCCAAATAACCCAGGCCTTTAAACCATAACAGCTCCAAAGCTCAGAGATACACGGTAACCACTGGCAGAGCACCAAGAACCCGAATCTCTAGTGTGTCAGAGTTCCCAAGAGCTTCGAGAATCCAGGGCAGTGCTCATAATAGAGAACAAATGTTTAGAAGCAGTTCATAAAGGATTTGAAACCAGCCCCAATGTGTCAGAGGAGTCTTATGGACCCTAAGCAGTGCTCACATTGGGGGTAGCAAGACCCTAGTTAACTAAGAGTAGGAGTTGAAAATAGCGTATAAAAGTAAGAGATAATTTTTAGGGAAAATACAATTTAGATTTCAGAAGTGCATAGAAATTGATCACAAGATCAAAATTTGCAATAGAACCACATTTACTAGATTGAGCTCAGATATCAATCAACAACATAGTAGAAAAGAGTCACAGCTAGTTCAATCAAAGTTCCATATTACCTGGGGATTGACTTAGTTCACTAATTATCACTAGGTTATCCTATGGACATGTATTAAAGAATAGCATGCTGGGGTTAGGGTCCCAATGAGACAATCATACAGAAGGGTAGCAAAAGTTGGAAGCATAGAAAATCATGAATTATTCAGGAACTTGTTAGGGGGTGAACACTTAAAACAGGGCAGAAATCATGCTAGTTGAGAAACAAATAGACATAGGTTTAACAGACATGCTGAAAAACAAGAAGCACATAGGTCTAATTTTATAGAAGTAAGCATGTTGATTAAGAGTAATAAACATGAAGCACATAGGTCTAATTACATAGAAGTAAACATAATGATTAAGATCAATACACATGATGCACATAGGTCTAATTACATAGCATATTGAATGATGGTAGAAGTGGAGACATACTAGTTAAGAAATAGCAAACAAGAAGTTGAAAGTATGCAGAATCCAATAGTCTAGCCTTGGCTTTCAGCCGGCTAGACAATGTAGCAAACACAAGTAACAGAAAGGTTTGAATAAGAGCAACAGTTTGTATATGTGTGTATTTCTTTCTGATTGTGTTCGTGTAAGTGTCTCAGTCTCTCCCTTGAAAGTAAGAACAAGAAGGGTTTTTATAACATGCAATAGAGTAGGTCACATAAGTAATGAATCAATCACACATACATAAAGTATGAAAAATCAATTAGCAATTAGTCAGGAATCAATTAAGTGGATAGAATCAAATAAGTACCACTTAATTTTTGAAATAAATCTCACACATAATCAATCCGTAATAAAGAGCAAGGTAAATAAGGTAAGAAACAATTTCTGGAATCAATTAGGAATCAGGACACACAATTAACCCAATAATACGGATACATAAATTGGGTAAGAACAAATAAAAATTAAATAAGGAAATATGGGTACTGAATTCAAACCCTATTTTAAGTAAGTAAATAAATTAACAACTTAATTAATAGAGTTAAAGGTAACGGGCAAAAGACAACAAGATAAATAGTCAGAGAATCAATACCCCAGGATATATCAAAGACATAGAGATGAAACTTAAAAAGGATCGGTCTAAATAGTAAATGGGAAACCATAATTGAAAGCATTTAAACGTCTAAGCATTTTTACAGAAAGCTCGTTAGAAATCAAAACCCTAGGGTAAAACAAAATCGGTTAACAATAATAGTAAAAGTAGAAAAACCTTAAGGAAAATACCAAATAAACTCAAAATCATTTTAGATCTAAAGAGATCTAAACAGATTTAATAGAAATAGCTAGGTTTATAGACAGAGGTAGAAAATCTAGTTCGAACTAGAGATTTGAACCAACAAAAACACAAAAATGGTAGTACTCACAGACATAGGGTTGAATATAGGCGGATTAATAAAAAAGATGAGAGATTTGAACCAAATCCGATTCGAATCCCTTGAGATCCCATTAAGTAACATGAAAATCGAACAACCAGTAGAGGTAGGAGGTCGGATAAGACGATAAATCACCAAACGATTCCATATCCGGTTTGGGAATCCAAGGGATTTGGAGGGTGTTTTTGATTGACGGCACTCTAAGGTTTGAGAGCATCCGAGAGAGAAGAGAGGAGAAGAGGGCGGCGGTGTCTGAGAGAAATGGGTAGGGTTTTGGGGTTTTGTTGGATTTAAAAGGTAAGAATTAACATGGACCGTTGATCTCAAAGATCAGCGACCATGATCAGAGGGGATTTTGGGTCGGGATCGACGGGTATTTGGGTTGGGTTAGGTTAGGAAATTTAATTAAGAAAGGGGATATGTTTTAAATACCCATTTAATTTTATAAAGTAATCTATAAAAGATAAAAATGTGATTTGTGCATAAAAATGATTTAAAATAATTACTTAACATTATAAAAAATATAAAAAGTTATTTTCTGTATAGACAAGATAATTATGCATATATATGAGCTATTATTGCAAAATATGCAATTATTGTGTTAAAAAAGATAATGTGATTATAAAATACAATTAAAATATTTGAAGACTTATATGGGCACAAATGATGTATTTAGATGATTAAATCATCATGAAGTAATATGAGGGATAATTATTGAATATTTATATAAGTAAAACTATAGAAATAAATTGATTTGAGGCCTTTAAAAATTATAGAAAAAATTGTAAAAACACTTGTGCATATTTGCTTGTACAATATTTTGAAAGTATGTATGCATATTTGAAAATATATGAGGGAAAAATTGGGTATCAATACCAGGTATTGTGACTATGGGTAATGTTCGATCTTATTAACACAAATTGCCCAATTAATATTGATGCGTCCCCTTTTTCTCGCGAAATCGTATTTTGAGATTTCTGGGACACCTCCTTTCCTTTTTGAGATAGGACAAGGTATTTGAAGAGTCACCACCTAGAATAGTTAACTCATATAACCAGTTTACATCACCAGAGATTGGGTAAGGGATCGAAATTACCTTGAGGGGAAGGTATTAGGCACCCATCGAGATCCACAACGGTGGGTCTCAGCCGAACTTAAATTAAGTGAATTAGTCTTAAAATGGAAAAAAACAAATTAGACAAATACAATATTCAACTTACTTTTTACACAGGAGTATAGGGGATGGTCCTAAGTTTTTTAGCCTATGAGATTATTCCATGCAATTCTTTGCAACTCCCACAAGTCGGGGTTTTACTCATAGCATTAGCGCATGGGCTATAATTTTCTTTATTACTCAATTACTATCTTTCAGTTGTTACCTAAGCGTTCTAGTAACGCTTAACTCGTGCCTTATGCGTGCACTACTCATTCCTTTCCTATGGCCCTAGAGGTATTTAGGACCTCTATTTAGGGAGGTTCTAGACTGACCTATGCTGCTTAAATGGGAAAAGCTAAGCGACAAACAAAATTTAAATTGGACTATCATGTAAGGAGCAAATAAGGGTTCATATAAACCTCCACAACTAGACAACAAATGCACGCAGTTAAATCAACAGATTTCGTTAATTTAGGATCCTATAGGCAGGATATCTAGATGAGCAAAAATAAAGTGCAAGACAACAGTTTATTAAGACGAGCATCTGGACCTATCAATTTGCCTACTGATTTTATTAAACCTTGAATCTGGGAATTTTCAAGTAGTAAGATATCACAATTTTAGTCCCAAAAAAATTAGTAACCCCTACGGATTTGCCTAAGTGATAATCAGAATTAATCAAACTCAAAATTTATTTGCAGAACTCTATAGGCATGATATCTACGACCTATAACGTGATTTCTAAGTGAATTACCGATTTTAACTCATAAAGACATGTTTTATTCATTTTAGATCCTATAGGAATACTTTCTAATTAGTTTAAACCCCTATAGGTAGGATTTCTAAGTGTTGAGTTGATTTAAACCTCTATAAGCATGGTTTCTAACTTTACAAACTGATTTCACCCTATAGGCCTATAGACATGATTTTTAGGTTTGAAAAGGATTCCTTTTATTCCTATAGGCATGGTATCTAAGTTGAAACTGATTTTTTTACCTCCTATAGCCATGATATCTATCAATCACATGTGGGCAGAATTTTAAGCACATTGCCAAGAAAGGTTATTATTCAAACAGATATAATGAGACATGGTCACTAATGCATGTAAGTTAAAAATGTGCATAGATCCTATGGATAGGATTTCTAATGCAAGGGGACTATAAACAGGATTTCTAGCATGTGTGTGAAATACAGAATAAGCAATCAGAAAATCATATAGGCATGATCTCTAAATTAGTAGTAACATTCAAATAATCACCAATAAATCTATAGGCAAGATTTCTACCCGAGTTTCAAACAAAGATATAGAAAACCCCCCAGCTAATACTAATAATCCCCGGATCTATTTATTACAGAGATTATTGTAGCCCAGAATAAATAAATTACATAACTAAATTCGTTACACTATAGGGAGCCTTAGCAGGCCCAATATTAACCTGGAAACTAGGCCTTCAAGCAAAGCAAGTCTGAAGTATATAGGCGGTCCATCCATGATACACAAAATTGGGTTTCTGGTGTGTCAAAGTTCCCAAGGGCCTTAGGGACCCCGGGCAATGCTCACCCCAGAACCTTACTCAGAAAAACAGTTTGTAAGAGATTGGAAGACCAGCCCCAATGTGTCAGAGTTCGGAGAAGCCTCAATGACCCTAGGTTGTGTTCCCACTGAGGGTGGTAGGAACCTAGGTAACTAAGAGTTGAAGTTTGAAAACCAGTACAGAAGGGGGTAGGGGGACAGTTTTAGAAAACAACTTGATTTTTAGGAGCAAACAGATTCAAATTACAGGACTGCAAATAGAATTTCACCTAGAATAAATAGAATCCCTATTTAGTAAGTAGTTCAAACAAATTGGTATAGATTCATACATGGATACTGTGCTAGCATTTAAGAAATCACAAAGAGCTAGGATGCTTGAACTAATAGACAGATTTGGCAACATATTACATGTTTGCAGAACAGGGAACATACAACTGATTATACAGGGTTTCATATTACTAGAGATAACATAATTAATCTTGTCACTTGGTGAAATAATATGGGCATATAGGAAACAGAAGAACGCTGAAATCTCAAACTAATAAGCACATATGATTGAATATGGTAACAAAGACTAAAGCATGCCAGTTGAGAAAGCATAAATAGAAAAACATGCTGAGGTTGAAATAAACTATAAGTCAGAATAAGATAATAGGAACTGAAAAATTCCAGTTGAGAAAGGAGTAAACATGAATCATAGATCACATAGAAACATGTTGAGGTTTGAAATAAACTAACCACATAAGCACAAGGAACATAATAGGATAATAGGAGTTAACACATACCAGTTAGGAAGAAAGTAAACAGGAATGTAATGGAAATTTGGATCCAAAGAGTTTAGCCTTGGATTCCAGCCGGCTAAACAGTGCAAAAATCAGAGTAATCGCACAAAGAGAGAACTTAAATTCTTTGAGGAAAAGCAGAGAGCTTTTGAGTTGTAAAGTGAATAAATTGTAAGAGTGTGTAAGCATGAGTGTAAGTCTGTAAGCATATGTGGGTGCGTGTGTTCTAAAATCAGAGTAATGAAAGGTTTTTATAGTATACAGTAGAGTAAAACCAAATAAGGAAAGAGAATAAATGGCACACAAATAAGGTAAAGAGATCAGTTAAAGTCAATTAACATGAATCAATTACTGGGTAGAACCATAGAAGTATCACTTAAATTAACACGGAATAAATCAACAGTCAAGATTGAGGTCTAAATAAGGTAAGTAGTAAGTCCAGAGATCAAATAAAAGTCAGTCCTAATAATATAAGTACAGAAATCAGGCTATCAAAAGAATTAAGGAAAGTCTTACCAATTATGAATCACACATAAGGAAAGAATAAGTAAAAATCTGACAAGAAAATATCAATTTTTTTTAAAGGAAAGCATAATTTTGAACCCGAATTAAGAAGTAAATCAATTAATCACTTTAATTGACTACCAAAATAAATGGGCATACATTATAGGAAACAGCCGAATAATTGAAAACCCTAGGGCATAAAGGCATAGAGATGAAAATCAGTCGAAAACGTAAAGGAAGAAAATCGGAGTTAAACACTTAAATGTTTTAAAATGTTTTCGTGAAATATCTTAGAACCAAAACCCTAGATTTAGGAAAAAAATGAAATCGGTTGACAATAGTAGGAAAAATAGAAGAATCTTGAAGGAAAAGTAACAAACAAACTCAAACCGTTTAAGATCTAAAGGGATCTGACCTGATTTAGCCAGAAATAATTAGGTTATGTAAAAAAAATAAATAGAAGTGAGAAAATCTAGTTTGAACAAGAGATTTGAAGCCATAAACATGAAGATATTAGTACTCACAGATGTATGAGTGAATACAGACCGTTTAGTCAAGAAAATGGGAGATTTGAACCAAATCTGGTTCGAATCTCTTTGAGATTCCATCAACTATCAGGAAAATCAAACAACCAGTAGAGATATGAGGCCGAATAAGGCCTGAGGTTGAAGAAAGAAACCTTGAATCAAAGGGGTTTCATTGACGGCGGACTAGGGTTAGAAGGAAAATGAGACAGACGATAAGAGGGAAAGGTTCTCAAGGGCGGCGGATTTGGGAAATGGCTAGGGCTTAGGTCATTGGTTAATTAAAAATGGAAGGATTGTCCTGATCCGTTGATCTTATGAGATCAACAGCTAGGATTAAATCTAGGGTTAGGGCGGGTTATAACAATTGGGTTATTGGGTTAGGTTAGGGTAGTTATTGGGCTAAGGTCCAAAAATCAAATTAAAAGAGGCCATATTTTAAATACCAATTTAATTTAATAAAATAATTTACAAAAATAGTTAATAAATGATGAAAAGTGCTATTTATGTATGAAAAATAATTTAAAATAATTACTTAATATTATAAAAATATTAAGAGTTATTTTCGTGTAAAAATAAAGAAATTATGCATACATGGGCTATTGTTGCAAAGTTATTGCAATTATAACCTACAGATGTAAATATAATTATGTATAAAATAATAAAAGCTTAATTATGAATATAAATGATAGAATTAAGCAACATAATTATTACAAAAATCATTTGTGAAGCAATTAGTAATTATTTAGATAATAAAATGTTGGAATACATCAATTAATATCCTTTTAAAATTGTAGAAAATTATGAAAAAATACTGATTGATGATCATGCCCTATTTAAAAAAAATATATGCATTTTAAATATATAAGGGAAAAATTGGGTATCAACAGCTGCCCCTCTTTACCCGGGAAGGATGAAAAAGTTATCGGGTAAATAAATAATGACCGATTTTGACCAAATGGGGTGTTTGAAAAATATGGGCCGCACCCTGGTCTCTGAGCTGCCTACATATTCCTGATTTTACATGAATCAGACCATGTGTAGTTCTGGATCCAACGGTGAATGAAATCGATGGAATTGTTATAGGAATGGTAGTATGTTTGAAGAAAGGGTTTCTTTTAGGAAGGGTAGTATCAGATGGGTTTAAGCGGAGTTATGCTTATGAGTCTGAAATGTAACAAATATATCACAAGGTAGGTATCTGAACAGTCGTGGGGTAAAGGCGAGTAATTGATGAGAATCGGTTACGTTTGAGATAACATCAAATGGTATGAGTGGAAACCGGAATGATATGAGTGGAAACGGGAGCGAAGGTTGTTCCTGTTTGAAGGACGGTTACCTCCTGGATTTCCTGCAAAACTTAAAACACAAAGCATGAAAATAATAGATTACTGCGAGACTTTAAACATGATGCAAATTCTCTTTGGACCATGAAGGTTGTCTTTGGACGGAGAGGATGACGTCCTTAGACCATGACGTCCTGGGCCATGAGTCATGAGATAGGGGATTCACAGGCCAAGAAATGACGTTCTCGGGCGATGAAAATGGTGCTTCTAAACTATGATGCCTTTGAATAATGATGTGCAGTATTGAGAGATCCTCAGGCCATGACATGGTGTCTTCAAGCTATGATGATGATGCCTTCGGACTGTGACGCCTTCGGATAGAGACATGATGATGGATAATATAAGCAAACAAGACAGAGCTTAGTATTGTATAGAATTCAGACAAAGCTTAGTCCCAGAAAAGGAAAAATAGTGCTAGGTTTCAGATAGTGTAACATTCAACATTAGACAAGGAAAGGCAGAGCTTTGCCTTATGCAATTAGGGAGGCAGGGCTTAGCCTCATATGAGGAGAGGAGACAAAGTCTCATGTAGTGGAAGGCAGTGCATACCCTTATCCAAATAGGGAGGCAAGACTTATCCTCATGCAAGAAAGGGAGACAATGCTTAGTCTCATGCGATGGAAGGTAGTGCTTAGCCTTATTCAAATAGGGTGGCAGGGCTTAGCCTCATGCAAGAAAGGGAGACAATGCATAGTCTCATGCGACGGAAGGTAGTGCTTAGCCTTATGCAAATAGGGCGGCAAGGCTTAGAGTCATGCAAGAAATGGAGACAATGCTTAGTCTCATGCGAAAAAAGGCAGTGCTTAGCCATATGCAAATAGAGAGGCAGGGCTTAGCCTCATGCAATAAAAGGAGACAATGCTTAGTCTCATGCGACGGAAGACAATACTTAGCCTTATACAAATAGGGAGGCAGGGCTTAGCCTCATGCAAGAAAGGGAGATAATGCTGTGTCATACAAGGAAAGGCGGTGCTTAGCCTTATGGAAATAGGGAGGCAAGGCTTAGCCTCATGCAAGAAAGGGAGACAATTTTTGGTCTCACTCAAGGGAAGGCAGTGCTTAGCCTTATGCAAATAGGGAGGCAGCGCTTAGCCTCATGCAATAAAGGGAGACAATGCTTGGTCTCATGTGATGGAAGGCAGTGCTTAGCCTTATGCAAATAGGGAGACAGGGCTTAGCCTCATGCAAGATTTGAGACAGAGCTTAGTCTCATACAATGAGAAGGAAATGCTTGGCCTTATGCAAATATAGAGGCAGGGCTTAGCCTCCGGTAAGATTTTAGACAGGGCCTTAGTCTCATGCAAAGAGAAGGTAGTGCTTAGACTTATGCAATAATCAAAATAGTAAGTAGGGGTAGGATATTTCTTAGCTGGAGATATATTTACGCTTGGCGGTCTGATTGTTATGAAGATAGTGATTTTGATATGTGTATATTTATGAATACCCCTGTTATGTTCGTTGTGCCTGCACCCAAAGAAAATTTGTGAGTTTTATGGGAAGGTTTGTTCGTGCCTTTATCTGCTTGCTCCACTTTGCTCTGCTATGGAGACCATGTTCGAGTTACCTTGGGTAACACCTGGCTGTCACACAAATAAAGTTTTTGAAAATATGCACTTATTTGATGAAATAGAGTTATTTAGACAACATAGTGGTATATAATATCAAGTAAAATAGATGAACTAATTACTGTAATACTTTTAGAGACATTGCGTCTTACTTGCATTAGAATTTTTAGGGTCCTCCTCAAAATTCTGCCCCAGTTTGGTGAATGATCCTTCGATCATTCTGTGTGTAAAGAAGATTGTTGCATCTGCTTCGGAATTTTGAAAATCCTTCTCAAAATTCTGCCCCTATTTCTTAACCGATTTCTGAATGACTTGCATATGATGGCGTCGGCTGATCTTGTTCAAAATTTTGAGGGTCCTCCTCAAAATTCTGCCTCAGTTTTTAGTTCTAGGGAAATGAAGATTTATTAAGATGTAACTGAACCTACATGGTTGCTTACGTATCCCCTCTTAAACGAGAATCAAGTCAAGCATAGCTCCATTATATAGTATCTCTTGACTACATCTGAATTGATAGGTTTTGGAAAAACCTCTCCGTCCATTTCTACAAGCATGAGTGCTCCTCCTGTTATTACCCTGTGAACCATGTAGGGACCTTGCCAGTTGGGTAAAAATTTCCCTTTGGCTTTATCTTGATGTGGGAAGATCCGCTTCAGCACCAGCTACCCCAGTGTGAATTGTCTTGGTCTAACCCTTTTGTTGAAAGCTTTAGACATTCTGCTCTGATAAAGTTGATAGTGACATACTGCATTCATTTTTTTCCGTTTGTATGATCCTTATAGAAGGAATTTCTACCTCGGCTGGAATCACAGCTTCGGTACCATAAACCAGTAAATATGGAGTTGCCCCAGTTGATGTGCGGTCTGTGGTACGGTACCCCAATAGGGCAAAGGGTAACTTCTCGAGCCATTATTTGTGATTTTCTACCATCTTCTTCAGTATCTTCTTGATGTTCTTGTTGGCGGCTTCCACAGCTTCGTTAATTTGAGGATTGTATGTTGTAGAGTTTTTGTGCTTGATTTTGAAAGTTTCACATATGGATTTCATTAGATCACTGTTGAGATTGGCAGCATTATCAGTTATGATGGACTTGGGAACCCCTAATCGATAAATAATACGATCCCTGACAAAATCTGCAATGACTTTCTTGGTTACAGCTTTGTAAGATGTAGCCTCTACCCATTTTGTGAAGTAATCGATGGCCACTAAAATAAACTGGTGCCCATTTGAAGCAGTAGGCTCGATTGAACCGATGACATCCATTCCCCAGGCAGCAAAAGGCCAAGGTGAACTTGTTGCATTGAGCTCATTTGGTGGTACCTTTATCATGTCTGGATATA
The DNA here is from genome assembly GCA_026770625.1 of Nicotiana glauca. Classification (NCBI taxonomy): domain Eukaryota; kingdom Viridiplantae; phylum Streptophyta; class Magnoliopsida; order Solanales; family Solanaceae; genus Nicotiana; species Nicotiana glauca. Next base: position 26,987 of record MU713776.1, on the reverse strand, counting down.
TCTGGCATAGGTGGTATTTCTGGACATACCGGATGCAATCAGTTTCCATGGTCATCCAAAAATATCCTGCTCTGAGTATCTTTTTGGCTAGAACAAAATCGTTGATATATAGTCTGCAGGTTTCGACATGTATCTCCTGGAGCAATCTGGAAGCCTCTTTTATGTCAACACACCTTAACAATCCTAGACCAGGAGTTCTTCTATACAGGGTTCCTCTGATTTGGAAGAAGTGATTGGACAGCCTCCGCAGTGTGTATTTCTGATTATAGTTCGCAAGCCCTAGGTATTCTCCTTTTGCCAAATATTCCTTGATATTGTGGAACTAAGGTTTTTCGTCCATTTATTCTTCAACATGAGCGCAGTAGGCCGACTGATTATGGATTTTCACCGAGATGGGATCGATAAAATTCTTGTCTGGATGTTGTATCATGGACGACAAGGTGGCTAGTGCATTTGCGAACTCGTTATGGACTCTTAGAACATATTTGAGTTCTATCTTTGTGAACCTATTCATCAATTCTTGCACATGATAAAAGTATGGTAGTATCTTGGTGTTTTTCGTAGTCCACTCTCCTTGAACCTGATGTACCAGAAGATTCGAATCACTAATTACCAGTAACTCTTGTATATTCATATCGATGGCCAAATTGAGCCGCATGATGCAAGCCTCATATTCTTCTATATTGTTGGTGCATGGAAACCTAAGCTTTGAAAATACCAGATAATGTTGACCTATCTCTGATACCAAAATTGCTCCAATACCCACATCTTTAAAATTGGCAGCTCTATCGAAGAACATTCTCCAACCTTCATAGGCTTCAATAATGTCTTGTCCTACGAATGACACTTCTTTATCAGGAAAATACATCTCTAATGGTTTGTATTTTCCTCCCATAGGATTTTTAGCAAGATGATCTGCCAATGCTTGTCCTTTGATTGCCTTCTGAATCACGTAGATGATATCGAACTCACTTAACAATATCTGCCACTTGGCAAGCTTGCCAGTTGGCATGGGCTTCTGAAAGATGTACTTTAGAAGGTCTATCCTAGATATGAGGTATGTGGTATAGGCACAGAAGTAATGTCTCAAATTCTGAGCGGTCCATATCAAAGCAATGCAATTGCGTTCTAGAAGAGAATATCGTGCTTAGTAAGGTGTAAACTTCTTACTCAAGTAATATATGGCTTGCTCCTTTCTTTACGTCTGATCATGTTGTCCCAAAACACAGCCTAAAGCCCCATCTAATAAGGACAGAGCTCTCCCAGGTTCTGGCGAGACTAGGAATGGTGGCGTGGACAAGTATTCCTTAATTTTGTCAAAATCCCTTTGACAATCTTTCGTCCAACTGTTTCAGCATCCTTTCTCAACATTTTGAATATGGGTTCACATATAACTATGGATTGTGCTATGAAGTGGCTGATGTAGTTGAGACGTCCCGGGAAGCTCATCACGTCCTTTTTTCCTTCGGTGGTGGTAACTCTTGGATATCCTTAACTTTGGATGGGTCCAACTCGATTCCTCGGTGGTTGAAAATGAATCCCAATAACCCAAATGCACATTTTGCAAGGTTCAACTTTAAATTGTACCTTCTTAGTTTGTTAAAGAACTTCCTCAAGTCTTCTATCTAATTTGCGACCCTCTTGGATTTGATGATGAGGTCGTCAACATACACCTCTATTTTCATGTGTATCATATCATGGAAGATGGTCGTCATGACTCTCATGTAGGTATCCCCAGCATTTTTTAGACCGAATGGCATCATTTTGTAGCAGTACACTCCCCATGGTGTAATGAAGGTTGTTTTCTCTGCGTCTTCTTCGTCCATCCAAATTGGATTATAACTCGCGAAGTAATCTACAAAGGATTAGAGTTCATTCTTGGCACAATTCTTGATCAGAATGTGTATAATTTGTAGTGGGAAATCGTCCTTGGGACTTGCTCTATTTAAGTCCCGATAGTCAACACACACCCTGACTTTCCCATCTTTCTTCAGAACCGGTGCGATGTTGGCTAACCAGGTTGGATACTTAACTACCCTGAGGACTTTGGCCTTGATCTGCTTAGTGACTTCTTCCTTGATTTTTAGGCTCATGTCTGGTTTGAACTTTGTGAGATTCTATTTTACCGGCAGACACATTGGATTGGTAGGCAACTTGTGACCCACTATGGATATACTCAGGCCCGTCATGTCATCATATTACCATGCAAAAATATCCTCATATTCTTTTAGGAAATGAGTATATTACTCTTTTTCTGCAGATGATAAGTGAATGCTTATGCGGGTCTCCTTGACGGTTTCGGCATCTCCCAAATTGATTGTCTCAGTTTCATCTAGGTTGGACTTAGGTTTGTTCTGAAATTCTCAACTTCTCTGACAACTTCCTCAGGTATTTCATCCTCTTCTTCTGAGTCATTATCCTTATATTACCTTGTCTCATTACATGTCACAGTCATCGGTTTATTAGGAAAAATAATAATAATGCTAAAGAGAAGAACAAATGTAGAAGATAATAGTAAATACTAAATAACAATGCATTAATTAAATTTTGAAAATATCCAAAATAGGCATGGCTTGATGAGCAATTATTTCAAACCAAAATGCTTCTTTTTAAAACAAAATACTGAAAAAACCTTAAATGCCTAGAACGGCTATTGAAACAAGTCAGGCTAGTTGCCAAGATACCCAAGAACTCGGCAGGACCGGGATGGTGTGACAATCCAATTCTTGAGAATAGCTCATTTCTCCAGGGTATGAATGGTTAGGTCTTCTTCTTCCTCCTCCTCAACTATCACATTGCAATCCATATTCTCGTCTTCTAGAAACAAGTTTCTTAACCTAGCCAAAGCTTCCTCCTCTGCAAATCCCCATATTGTATCGGCCTGGTGAAAAGTCTGACTCATATATGGCATTGGCCGTTCGAGAAGGTAATAAATACCATGTCATGGTGGCGACCAATCATTATATTCTTGCAAGGTGTACGGATATCCCAGCCCAACAATTGTGCAATGACACTTCAACTGTATTGGTTTTGTAATGCCCTACAGTTTTTTCCCAATTCCTTTGTCGGGTTCATACCCAGACCATTACAATATGCTTTCTATTTTGTTACTCCACCACTTGTCTTTCTCAATTGCGTTGACATGCTCAATACAATGATAAGTTTCTCCACCCAACCTTCTTCTATTCTCGACAACCGGAACAGTTTGACTGGTGTAAATGGGGTTACTCCTATCTCCATGAATGATTACCTCCTGATGGTTCCATTCCAACTTCATGGCCTAGTGTAGCGTGGAAGCCATAGCCCTAGCGGTATATATCCAAGGTCATCCCAATAGAAGATTGTATGTAGTAGATATGTCTAGTACTACGAACTCAACATCGAACCAGGTCGGGCCCATCTCTAGACAAAGGTTAATCTCCCCAATTGTGGCCCTTTGAGACCCATCAAATGCTTTTACGTTCATACTCCTTGCTCGTATCTCATGGAAATCTTTGTCCAAATTTTTCAAAGTAGTCAATGGACAAATTTTGAGGTTTGAACCCCCATCTATTAAGATTTTGGTGATGAATTTGTCCTCAAACTGTACTATGATATGCAATGCCCTGTTGTGACTTAATCCTTCAGGTGGTAGTTCATCCTCATGGAAGGTGATCTTGTGACTATCCAATACTTGCCCTACCATGTTGGCCATCTCTCCAATGGTGATAGCTTCATTCAGTACCTTCATAAGAGCACTCATATGCACCTCAGAATTTTGTCATAGCGACTGGATGGATATCTGGGTAGGAGTCTTGTTCATATGATCGATGACAAAGTATTCTCTTGCCTGTACTTTCCTCTAAAGATTGTCTGGTCCAGTTTTAGTGGCGGGTTATTTAGTAGCAGCTTCCTTGCTTGTTCGTTCCAAGTTTTCGGGTGTATAGATCTTTCCAATTCTGGTCATCCCCGGTGCGGCACCAGATAATTCCATCTTTACTTTTCCTTTTCTCCTAGCTTTGGCAACGTAATCCCATGGTATGGCATTAGACTTGAAAGAAGGTGTGGCTGTTACTGTCACAGTGAAGGGTGTGGATACTTCTACTTCAAATGGAGTTGGTGCAGTTGCGGGTGTTGTTACTTTAATTTCGAATGGGATTGATGCGACCACTTCAACTTTGATTGGAGGCTGTATTTGTACCACAATAGGAGTCAGTGTGATGTAGGTTTAGGGTCATCTCCTTCCCAAATAATCCCAATCGACCCCTTAGGATCCTATTCTTTGTCAGTTTCTATCATATTTACTCCTTCACCTCTATGATCTGGGAGGGGGTTGTTTCAGACATTTGGCATGGCTTGCTTTGCCTATATGACTTTGGTATCAATCAAGATTTGAATTTTGTCTTTCAAAGTACGACATTCATTGATAGTATGCCCTTTCATACTAGAATGGTATGCATAGGTCTTGTTTGGGTTGACCTACTGGGAGGAGTTTTCCATTGCAACAGCAGGAATGCGGGTAACATATCCAGCAGACTTCAATCTTTCATATAGTTGGTCAATGGGTTCAGCAATAAGGGTGTATTGTCTTGGCAGCCTGCGATCGAAATTGGGTCTGGGTTTTGGATAGTTTTGACGGATTGGAGGTGAATGGTAATAAGCTGGATGGGTATTATAAGTGTAATAGATGGTAGTGGGTTAAGAATATCTGGGAGGTGAGGGTTGGTATGTAGATAGATGTGTTTGGTATGTGAATGGAGATTTTGGACCTTGGGTCATTATTACTGCCCCTACCTCTTTCTTCTTTGATATACCCCCCGACTATAATGCTTTGTTCGTGGCCTGCAATGCCTCAAAATTTGTCACCATCCCAATCTTGATTCCTTCTTTAATCCTTTCTCTGAGTTTGATGATGTCGGAGAACTTGTGATTTTCGATGACCATTAACTTTTCATAGAATTGGGAATCCTAGGCGCCAACGAAGAATTTGTTCATCAGCTCTTCCTCTAATGCCGGCCTGACTTTTGCAGCTTCTGACCTCCACCGAGTAGCATACTCGTGGAAAGTCTTTGTTGGTTTCTTCTTTAGATTCTATATGTAGAAGACATCCGGTGCATTCTATGTGATAAACCTGAATCAATCCGTGAAGTCTGACGGCATGCTTACCCAATTAACCCACTTCTTGGGATTCTAACTAATATACCAATATAGGGCATCTCCAGTGAGACTCCTTATGAATAGCTTCATGCGAATCCTTTCATCTTTCCCAACACCCACGAGCTTATCACAATATGTTCTTAAATGTACTTTTGGGTCACCCGTTCCGTCGAACATTTCAAACTTAGGAGGTTTGTAACCCTCAAGCAGTTCTACATCAGTCTGAATTCACATATCCTCATAATTCAGACCTTCAATTTCTTTGCCTCCTGAGCTTCTTTAGCTCTTCGGCCATGTTCTTAATGAGCAGGTCTTTCTCGGCAAATTTTGGAGCGTATGATGTTAGTTGAGTAGAGTGAGGTAAGGTTTTCACGTATATGGTATTGTTTTGGTGGTTGCCAGGGGTTGGAGTGCAGTGGTGATCGTTAGTGGAGTTTTGCAAATCAGGGATAGGTTGCAGGATCTTTTGGGGAGTATCGTAAGTGGTTTGTAGGTATTGAGTAGGAAGATGTTAGTTCTAAGGGGTAGTGGGTATTAGTGGAGGATTAGGATTTTAGGGAGGAGTTACGTATTGATGGGGTGCGGGAGGACTTTGTGGATGTTGGCTTGGAGTATTTTGAGGAGTTTCTGGGTTTTGAGCATTTTGTTGGTTGATGTCTGGGATGTTTAGGGTAAGGGAGAGGTTTGCCAAGTTACGAACCTGCACAAGTTCTCCTTGCAACTCCAGTAATTTTTGTTCCAGTCGTAAGACCAAATCATTCTAGGCCGGAGTACTCCGAACGTCTGAAGTTTCAACATTCTCAGCATGTACAACATTTTCTTTCTGGATACCACTCATATTATCCATCTTAGATTTTCCTTTACGTTTCAGATTACTCGAAGGGGGAGGAGGTGGAGGGCCTTTAGATCTGGTGTGATATACTAACGATGCTAGTATGTGCAAACTAACCTTAGGGGATGGGAATAATTAAAATAAATAAAAACAAATGGTAGACAAGTCAGTAGGGATTCAAAAAATATTTGCAAGATTTAAACACATATTGCGGAAATGTAACTTTGCATCATAATTTGGGGAACCTTGTTGTGGCCGAGGTAGGCTTAGCGACAAGTAGATTTGGAGAGATTTAATGTCGATAAATGACTCATTTCATTAATGCAATAAATAAGTCGAACCTAAAAAATGAAATAAATAAGTTGTTGATGGCATCTGCCTTATTACAGTTGAATTCCAAAATGACTCAAAACAGATAAACCTAAGCTACTTGGTCCAGGAGGGACCTTCCCCATATTTGGCCCTCTTGGCTCCATCAATCAGATTCCCCAGGTTGTGCATGTCCAGCAGCAGGTATGCCCTTACGATATATCCTCCTTCATTGCCTTCTGCATTCTGACAATCTATGACCCTTTTCCTCATCTTCCCTTCTAGTTCCATCAGACCATGCTCCAAGTACTCCAACCTTTCTGCCGACCTTGTATCCATTTCTTTCCACTCGTTGATTGATTCCATGTCTAACTTATGTTGCTCTAGATGCTTGGCTTTGGATTCAAGGACCCTCTTACGTAGCCTCTCATACTTCACTTGTGCTTCAACTACTTCATCTATGACCCTGTTTCCTTGACCAAACCTTGGCTCGAATATTCCTACTATTTTATCTTCTAACATTGAGGGGTAGAAGTACACATGACTGGTGTGATATCGATTCGGCTCGATGGTATCCTTTTCCATGATAATCTTCAAGTGCCACATGTGTTGGGCCTCACATTTGTATGGAATGGCGTCACCCTGAAAATCGGCTCTATAATGACTCATTTTAGAGACTAGTGGTATGACTTGTTCTCTACCAGCTTATCTCATAACCCTAATAAGAACATAAGGATATATTCCCCTCAACCCAATCAACACTAAATATGGAACATCTCTAGATCTGATGATGAATTCATCGGTAGGGAACCACTCAAACATCCAGTGAACCTGGTCCTTGGTCAAATTGTTGAAAAACTGTGCCAATTTTGTGGCATTCTCCGGCTGTGCAAATCTGTCTAGGACAAAGGTCATTCTTTTAGTATGGTGGAAAGCGATTTGGTCGTTCCATGGCCTCCGTGGAAACTCTTGGCAGTACTGACCCCTTTAAAGTTGTTCTAATAACCAAATCTATAGTAACAAGTTACAAATGTTTGAATCCCTTCTTGCAATAATCCAAATCCCGGTATATGTCTGCTACAATCATCGGGACAATAGTCTAGGTTTGTCCCTTAATTCCCTCCATTAAAGCTCTAGTTACCATGGCCAACCTGGTGTGAATTCTATCTCCTTGGCTTGGGAACACTATCATACCCAGAAAGCAGATGATGAATACAAAAAACCCTGCGATGAGTCCAACCTAGGGAAGTGATGGAGAATTCGTCATGAAAGATACGATAAGATTTGTTCTGTCTGTATCGTTCATAGAGGAAGTCAAAGGGTATGTAAGACTTCTTCATGCACTCCAAGTCCTCATTCTTTCTCAGGCCTATCATTTTCAGAAACCCCCTGGTATTGCAATTTTCTGGTACTAGTAAACCTGGACTATCCCATGGTAATCCTACGAACCCTCCAATTTCCTCCAAGAAAGGAGTCATTTCTATGTCACTAAAATAGAATACAACTCTTTCTCCGTCCCAGAACATAGTAGCAGCTTCGATCAACATGTTGTTGGTTGGATTTCCAATAAATAAGGTAAATTTCCAAGAACCCTTTTCACGTGATTTTTATCGCTTGACGAAAAATTTTCCCACTGTCGACGCGCCCTTTTCTGAGGCGAAATCGGGTTTACGATATTATGGACAAAACAACTCTCATTCCCTTTTGAGGAATCGGGTTATGGAATTTGAAGAGTCGCCACCTAATGATTATAGTGCATTAGGACACTTTAAAGAAAAAGAAGAAGATTTTTTGAAAGAAAAACCAGAGTTCGGGTAAGGGCTTGAGATTATCTCGAGGGGAAAGTATTAGGCACCCCTCAAGATCCACTAGTGTGGTTCCCAGCCATGCTTAATTGTGACTATAAGAGAAGTAAACAAACAATGTTTGCACATAGAGAATACAAATAAGTTAAAAGTTTTGAAAGAAAAGAGAGAAAAAGACATAAGTGGTTTTGGAAAGAAAAAGATTAATTGAAGAAAACATCACATCATATAAATAAAAAAAAGGAGTACTAGGTTTAAATATGATATGGATCATATCGGTGCAATACCCAGCAATCATTCTCACACGAGATATTAGTGCACCAGTCATCATATCCTTATGCTACCCTTCCCACCCCGTTAAGGTATTAAACGCGATTAGTCTAGTTTACTTATTGCGTGCTAATACCCATCCCGACCTATCAGTCCTGGGGTATTAGGACTTCTAATCCTAAAAGGAAAGAAAAGGGGTAAGGCATATATGGGGTTTAAAGGACAAAATACTAATTTTGACAACCAAAACAAATAGCAAGTAAGGGGATTGACAAACAAACATGCAAGGCTCACATAAAACCCCGTAAGTCATATAGCATATACTTTAGCATGCCTTTCACATACTGGTTTGGTCTTTAAATTAAAACTTAAGCGACTGACGGACTAGTTTAACACATAGAATTAGATAAAAAGTCTGCATTAGGCAACTCGGATCCAATTGTCAGAGATTGAAGTATTTTAAACAAGTTATTCAGAAAACACTGATTTCAAATAAGAGCATAATGCAGAAGAGTTAAAACAGAAAGTTGAAAGTTGCAGAAGTTCAGAAATGACTTTGAAATCAGCATATTTGTTTGAGTGAAAATATAGTAGAATTGTGAAGAGGAGTTTTGAAAGTGAAAATACCTTAAAAGAAAGAGTGAGTTAAAAGACTGTTTTGAAAGATAGATTCAATAGATGATTATAATTTAGGCAGAAGATCTAAAGGAATTGTTTCAGAAGAAAGACGCAAGTTTGAAAAGTTTAAGAGCATTGCAGATTTATAGAATTTTAAAAGCATTATAGGTTTATAAGAGTTTTACTAAAAATGCTACGTTAAAGGCCAATTGACAGGTTGCTGTTGCTTAAAACTGAATCAAGCGAGTTTGAGACGAACCCCTATAGGCATGATATCTATATCTGATTTTACGCATTGTTATTAACTGGTGAAAGAGTGATTGTTTGACTACCCTATAATTTGCCTAACGCATATGCACTTCCTATAGACATATTTTCTATATGCAACTAATTTACATAAGTATTAACTCCTATAGGCAGGATTTCTAATGATGTACAAGATGATTAAACGCTGGTCCTATAGACATGGTATCTAGGCGACTGATTTAAACATTAAACTATAGGCATGGTATCTAAGTGATTAAAAATATTAACACTATAGGAATGGTATCTAAGTGATTAAAAACATTAACCTATAGGCATGGTATCTAAGTGATTGAATTACAACATTAAACCTATAGGCATGGTATCTAAGTGACTGAATTACAACATTAAACCTATAGGCATGGTATCTAAGTGACTGAATTACAACATAAAACCTATAGGCATGATATTTACCCTTTTTATTGATGCAAAAAGTAAACCCCTCCCACACCCTTTTTACTACATCTTCCCCCGAGTTTTTTTTGTACAAAAAATATTACAGAACCAGAAGAAAGAAAATGATTAAAAATACATCACAGCCTACAGCTAGATCCGAGCAGCCTAATTCAATCTTAATATCCAATGACATATGTTTCACCAAATCCGGATTCCAGATTCCAATGCCTTCTCTCACCCAAAGTGTTTCAAAGTTCCAAGGAGCCTCAAGGACTCCAGGAAGTGCTTACACTCTGGATGACAATTAGAATAGAATAGTGCAGTGTGGAATTGCCAGCCCTCAGGCATCCAAGTTCAGAGGGAGCTCCAGGGACCCAAAGCTTGGCTTACCAATGGGGGGGCAGAACTTAGAAATAGGAATAAGTGCAAAGTGAGAGAAGGATTAGGGAGCCATAGAAGAGGGTGGTCATACCCAGCCATGGGCAGAGACTGACATACCCCTGACCATCTACTTGGCCAACAAATAATGAGAAGACCTTTAGAAGTCAAACCTGCGTCTAGAAGGTGATTAGGGCACCACCAGTCCTGAGTTAAGGCTCATCACATAAGGGGTAAAAAGGAATGGGAATTTATTTGAGTTGAGGTTCAAGAGAACCTGATTCTAAGTCATGAGTGGCAATAACAGAGTGCCAACATGACTCAGAATTGCACTCACACATAGGAAGGGGGTCAAAGGGACAGGGAATCACATATAAAAGCATTTACAAAAAACATGAGGAAAGCAAGAAAGCACAAACAGACCCAAAGATGCAGAAACATGATGAAAGAGAGCATGACAGACTAGGATGAACACATAGTGAAGAATGCATAACAGAGGAGGAGAAGTAAACACATAGTTTGGAGGGTATTATTTAATTAGAAGGGCATGGCAGTTGCAAGCTTTAGAACAGCAGAATAATAGAAGCAAGTAACAGCCAGAAATCAGCAAGAGCAAACTCAAGTTCTTCAGCAAATACTTGGGAATTCAGAGGAACTCCAGAAATATTCAGACAGTAGGAGAGAAAGGAGCAGAGTGCTCAGTAGTAGTAGAGAAGGTAGAGAGTAATAGTAGAGAGAGTATAGTATATTTTAAAGACAGAGGTGTCTGTGTCGAGTGTGTGTAATTCTTCTGAAGTGTGAAGTGTATTGCAGAGGTGCAGAAAGAACTCTGTGAGAACTAAAAAGGTTGTCTCTTTTTATAGTGCAAAAACGAGTAAACAAAAAGGCAAGGAAATAAAATTTCAGTCAATCAAATAGGATCTCCCTTAGTCAAAGGGATTTGATTTCAAACGGGAATGAGTAATTAAGGAAAGGAAAATAATGAAAACCTTTTCAGAGTAGCATAATAGGGGTAAGTTCATATAGTCTATATAAGGTAAGAAGCCTATAGTACACGGTTTTGAGAGAATAAGGAAAATACAGTAATCAAACAGCCGGAAATTTAAAAGTCTTTGAATGAACTTAGTCAGGAAAAGGGGGAAAGAGGTTAAGTTGTAAAAATCAGTAACAAAATCAATCAAGCCTTAGTAAAAGGAGATTGAAATCAATCACAAGCTAACAGAATCAATTCAGAAGAAAAACCCTCATATATAAGCATGCTAGTATCAAACAAAAGAGACAATCATAAGAGGTTTCAAATTATAAATAGGAAATTCCAAATTGATTGTAAACTCTGAATGAGTTCGAGAGCCCAGGGTCTTTTAGAGCAGAACCCTAGAGTCAAACTTGCAAAGACCCAAACCCTAGGTTTCAATCCGAGTAGGATATAGAAGAGAGAAGGCAAGCCTTTACAATAAGCTTAGGGAACTCTTTCAGAGTTCCCTGAGGAAACATGCAAACACACATAGCAAATTAGGAGCAGTAGAGTGCCAAAATTGTAAAGAACAAGTTTAAGAGAAAGCTCAGAATTCAAATAGGTTCAGAAGAGAGGAGAGATGTCATGGAATTTAGGAAACAATAAAAGAAACACGTTTAGAACCCAAACAAATCCAGTGAAGGAAAACAATCTCAGTAGGAGAAACAGTAGAAGGACATGCAAGATAAACATGTAAAGCATACTCGTAGACAAAATCATTAGAAGCAGTAACAGAACAAAGGTAGAGAAACATACGTATTAGCGGCGAAACATAAGAACAAACGAAAATACATAAGCCATGGCATGAACACACAGATTCACATAAAGAAAAGAAGAAGAAGAAGAAACGCTTTTAAGATTTTTAAAAACCCTAAAATTGGACAGACTAATTTTTAAGAAAGAAAATTGGGGAAAAACATCATAACCTCGAGTAGAACATAGATAAGTTATAGATCTAAGAAAACAAGGGTAGAAAGAACCTCGAACACACAATTTAGGGTTTCTCAAAAACCCTAGAAACGAGAAGGCCTGGAAATATCTGGTCTTTGAACAGGTCTGGGCCATGGCTAAGCCTTTCCAAAGCTCGAACATGCCGGAACAGAGCCGGAGAAATCAAAGGAACTCAGATTGGTGGAGGACCTGAACAAGCCTGTTGAAGATCAAACCTAGAAGAACCTTGAATAATCGTGGTTTGGGAGTGAAGGAAAGAGAGCACAGGCCATCCATGGCCCTGGAAAGCCATGGATGCCGGTGGATCTAGTCGGAGAAGACGGTAGGCGGCTAGGGTTTCGAGTGGTGTTAGAGAGAGTCTGAGAGACGAGGGAATTTGGGGGCGACTGTTTGTGAATAATGAATTAGGGTTAGGGGTGTGGGTGGAATTAAAAAGGGAAGAAGGAACGAGGGCCATTGATTAAAACAATCAACGGCCAGGATTTAAAAATGGGAAGCAGACGGGTTAGATCAAACGGGTTTGGGGCGGGTTGAAATAAAAATTGGGTCATCAATTAAGGGGTTGAAATTGGGGTTTGAATTGGGATGCCCAAATAGGCTATAATTGAAAGTAATTGAGGCCATAATTGAAATAGCCAGTTTTTCCTTTTTGATTTTATAAAAATATTAAAAGATGTTTAAAAATAAAATTAAAAGCACTAAGTTAGAAAATAATATGCAAGTATTAAATTAAAAATATTGGGATTGATTTTGTAATTAAAGTTTCTATTAAATCTGAAAGTGGGCTAAAATTGTAATCTCATGCAACTTAGTTTTAAAATACCAAATGGACTTGTAAAATTATACAAAAATCATGTAAATTATGTTTTGATGCAGATGTGAGAATAAAATAAACTATTCTCCAAAATGGCGAGTTTTGGGAATAATTATTGGGATTTATGGTGTAAAAATAGGCCATAAATTAGTTTAAAATCCTTTTAAAATGCCAAAATCTTTTGGGATGCTCATATATGCATACATATGCTATTTTGAAAGTATTTTGAGTATAAAAGATATATGGGGAAAAATTGGGTATCAACAGTTGCCCCTCTTTACCCGAGGAGGATGAAGGAGTTGTCGGGTAAAGACAAGATGGCCAATTTTGACCGGAAAAGGCGATTGTAAGAGAATTTTGACCGCGCTCTGGTTTCTGAGCTACCTACATATCCCTAGTTTTACAGGAATTAGGCCATATATAGTTCAGGAGCCATTGACGGAACATGCCGATGGAGATTTGAAAGGACGGAAGCGAGGTTTTGGAGAGACAAGAGATACTTGGGCAGCCAATCGGCTGCGAGAATCGGAGCAGGATCGCTCCTGCTGAGATGGTCGTTGCTAGCCGATGTACCTGCAAGTGAGCAATATAGGCACGTATCGTGCATAAACTTAAACGTGATGCAAGTTCCCGTTGGACCATGAATGTTGTCCTTTGACGGTTAGGATGACGTCCTCGGACCGTGATGTCCTGTGCCATGAAGTGCAAAATTAAAGGATTTGCAGGCTATGAGATGACGTTCTCGGGCTATGATAATGGCGCCTCCGAACCATGATGCCTTTGAATAATGATATGCAAGATATAAGGTGGGGTCCTCGGGCCATGGCATGGTGTTCTCGGGCTACGAAGATGATGCCTCCGAATGATGATGCCTTTGGACAATTTTGCAATATTTCAGCCCATGTGATGCAAGATTTGGCGGTATTTTAGCCGATGAAAAAGCGTAAATGGCGATATTTCAGCCAACGGAAATTTAAATAAAACAGGCGATGTTTCGGCCGATGTGAAAAATAAAAATGGCGATGTTTCAGCCGACAGAAGATTTAAATAAAGTTTTGGCGCTATTTCAGCCGATTGCAAGATGTAAGTGAAAGTGGCGATATTTCAGCCATGCAAGAAGGATAATGGGGCGTTATTTCAGCCATGCAAGAAGGATAATGGGGCGTTATTTCAGCCATGCAAGATGGATGTAGAGCTTAACCTCGGAAGGCAGAAAAGTATCCTTATGCAATGAAGGAAATGCAGATGGAGACAACGCTTAGTCTCGAAAGGCAGGAAGGTAGCCTTATGCGATGCAAGGAATGCAGATGGAGACAATGCTTAGTCTTGGAAGGCAGAAAGGTAGCCTTATGCGATGCACGGAATGCAGATGGAGAAAATGCTTAGTCTTAGAAGGCAGAAGGTAGCCTTATGCAATGCAAGGAATGCAGATGGAGACAATGCTTAGTCTCGGAAGGCAGAAAGGTAGCCTTATGCAATGCAGGAATGCAAATGGAGACAATGCTTAGTCTTGAAAGGCAGGAAGGTAACCTTATGTAATGCAAGGAATGCAGATGGAGACAATGCTTAGTCTCGGAAGGCATAAAGGTAGCCTTATGCAATGAAGGAAATACAGATGGAGACAATGCTTAGTCTTAAAAGGCAGAAAGGTAGCCTTATGCAATGCAAGGAATGCAGATAGTAATAGATATTCTTAGATGATTGCTGGTAACCGATTGTGATATTGTGGCTGCTGGGGAATATTGCATGCGGACAGCAAAAAATGTGAATAGGTGCGATTGCGTAATATGTTTGTGTCTCGGTGCCTGCATCCAAAGAAAATTGTGAGCTTTGTCAAGGGGGAAAGGTTAGTTTGTTTCCCGTGGCCTCCGACGTTGCGTGCATCATTTGGGTAGCGTTGCTAAACAACAGCTGTCATAGTTATGCATGATTTAACAAGTATAACGTAAATAGAAAATGGTTTTGTTCAAATGAACCAACGACTGCAATGTTGTTCAAAGCATCGCAACCTCTCTTGCTCCAGAATTTTGAGGGTCCTCAAAATTCTGCCCTTGTTTACTGGGCTGGCACTTCTGACGGCTGCACTGAACAAATGTAAAAATCAACTTTGGAATTTTGAGGGTCCTCTTCAAAATTCTACCCCAGTCCACTTAGGTGACATCCTTGGCGATGAGTGGCTGAAGGCTGACTTTAGAATTTTGAGGGTCCTCCTCAAAATTCTTCCCAAGTTCCAATAATAGGGGAAAATGAAGATTTTTTATTAAATTGTGACCGAACCCATAGGGCTGCCTACGTATCCCCTCTTAAACGGGAATAAGGTCAGGCGTAGTTCAAATACATCAAAAAAGGAATCGTAAGTGGTTACACATAGTATCGTTTCACCACATCTGAATTGATTGGCTTTGGCCAAACCTCTCCGTCCATTTCTGCAAGAATAAGGGCTCCCCCAGTTAGAACCCGGTGAACCATGTACGGACCTTGCCAGTTGGGAGAGAATTTCCCCTTGGCTTCATCTTGATGTGGGAATATTTTCTTCAACACCAGCTGCCCCGGTGTAAACTTTCTTGGCTTAACTCTTTTGTTGAAGGCTCTGGACATTCTGTTCTGATACAACTGACCGTGGCAAACTGCATTAATTCTTTTCCCATCTATAAGGGCTAACTGCTCCTAGCGACCTTTTATCCATTCTGCGTCATCCAACTCTGCTTCTTGTATGATCCTCAAGGAGGGAATTTCCACCTCGGCGGGGATGACCGCTTCTGTACCATAAACCAGCATGTAGGGAGTTGCTCCGATTGATGTGAGAACTGTGGTGCGGTATCCCAACAAAGCGAATGATAACTTCTTATGCCATTGTTTGTGGCTTTCGATCATCTTCCTTAATATCTTCTTGATATTCTTGTTGGCTGCCTCCACAGCTCCATTCATCTGAGGCCTATAGGCTGTGGAGTTCTTGTGTTTGATCTTGAGTGCCTTACACATTTCTTTCATTAGGTCGTTGTGGATATTGGAATCGTTATCAGTGATGATTGATTCTGGAATCCCGAATCGGCAAACAATACGATCACGGACGAAATCTGCCACAACTTTCTTAGTCACTACTTTGTACGACGCTACTTCAACCCATTTAGTAAAGTAATCAATTGCCACCAGGATAAATCTGTGCCCTTTTGATGCGGCGGGCTCGATAGGTCCGATGACATCCATCCCCCAGGCGGCAAATGGACATGGTGAGCTTATTGCAGTAAGCTCGTTTGGAGGCACATTTATCATGTCTGCATGTATCTGATAGCAATGGCATTTGCGAACATATTGGATACAGTTTGTTTCCATAGTCATCCAAAAATACCCTGCTCGTAGTATCTTCTTTACTAAGACAAAACCATTCATGTGTGGTCCGCACGTCCCCGCGTGCACTTCGTCCAATAGTCTGGATGCTTCTTTTGCTTCGACACACCTTAGCAAACCTAAATCGGGAGTCCTTCTATACAGTATTCCTCCGTTGTGAAAGAAGTTGTTGGATAACCTCCAAAGTGTGCGCTTTTGAGTAGCATTGGCAAGTTCTGGATACTTTCCTATTGTCAAGTACTCTTCGATGTCGTGGAACCATGGTTTTCCATCCGCTTCTTCCTCAACGTGAGCACAATAAGCTGGCTGATCATAAATCCTTACTGGGATGTGATCAATGAAATTTGTCTGGATGTTGGATCATGGATGACAGAGTAGCCAATGCGTCAGCGAACTCGTTCGGGGCCCTGGGGACATGCTGAAATTCCATTTTTGTGAACCTTTTCCTTAACTCCTGTATGTGATGCAAATAGGGAATATCTTAGAGTTTTTGGTGGCCCATTCTTCTCGAACTTGATGTATGAGCAGGTCTGAGTCCCCGATCACTAGTAACTCTTGAATGTTCATGTCAATGGCCATCTTGAGTCCCAGGATGCAAGCTTCATATTCGGCCATATTATTTGCGCAAGGGAACCAGAGCTTGGCGGATACCGGGTAATGCTGGCCGGTTTCTGATACCAGGACTGCTCCTATGCTAACTCCTTTGAAATTTGAGGCTCCATCAAAAAACAACCTCCAACCATCGTAGGATTCTGCAATATCTTCTCCTACAAAGGACACTTTTTCATCGGGAAAATACGTTTTCAGGGGTTCGTATTCTCCGCCAACAGGATTCTCGGCAAGGTGATCTGCCATGGCCTAGCCCTTAACTGCTTTCTGAGTCACGTAAACAATGTCGAATTCATTTAACAAGATTTTCCACTTGGCGAGCTTACCGGTGGGGGCTTCTGGAAGATATACTTCAACGGGTCCATCCTGGATATGAGATAGGTAGTGTAGGCACAGAAATAATGCCTCAATTTTTGAGCTACCCAAGTCAGAGCACAACAAGCGCGTTCTAATAAGGAATATCAGGCCTCATACGGGGTAAATTTCTTACTGAGATAGTAGATGGCCTGCTCCTTTCTTCCCGTTTCATCATGTTATCTCAGAACACAACCGAATGTTCCATCCAAAACTGCGAGATAAAGCAATAGGGGCCTTCCTGGCTCAGGCGGAACCAAGACTGGTAGCGTTGACAGGTATTCCTTGATTCTGTCGAAGGCTTTTTGACAATCGTCGGTCCATCTAGTAGCAGCATCTTTCTTTAACATTTTAAAGATGGGTTCACAAATGACTGTGGACTGAGCTATGAACCAGCTGATATAGTTGAGTCTTCCCAAGAAACTCATCACGTATTTCTTGTTCTTCGGCGTGGAAATTCTTGGATGGCTTTGATCTTTGATGGATCCAATTCTATTTCTCGATGACTCACGATGAAACCCAACAGCTTTCCAGTAGGAACCCCAAATGCACACTTGGCGGGATTCAGTTTTAGATTGTACCTTCTCAGTCTGTTGAAGAATTTCCTCAGATCTTCCATATGATCAGCGACTTTCTTGGATTTGATGATGACATCATCCACATACACCTCGATCTCCTTGTGTATCATGTCGTGAAAGATAGGAGTCATGGCTGTCATGTAGGTGGCGCCAGCATTTTTCAATCCGAATGGCATTATTTTGTAGCAATACATTCCCCACGGCGTGAAGAAAACCGTTTTCTCTACATTCTCCTCATCCATCCATATATGATGATACCCGGCGAAATAATCAACAAAGGATTGCAACTCGTGCTTGGCGCAGTTGTCGATAAGAGTGTGTATATTTGGCAAGGGGAAGTCATCTTTGGGACTGGCCCGATTGAGATCCCGGTAGTCGACACAGATTTTGACTTTCCCGTCCTTCTTGGGTACTGGTACAATGTTGGCTAACCATGTTGGATATTCCACTACCCTGAGAACTTTGTCTTTGACTTGCTTAGTAACATCTTCTTTGATTTTCACACTCATGTCGGGTTTGAATTTCCTTATCTTCTTTTTATTGGCGGACAAGTCGGGTCTGTTAGCAGTTTGTGAGCTAAAATGGACGTGCTGAGGCCAGTCATATCATCATATGACCAGGCAAATATGTCCTCATATTCTTTCAAAAATTCCGTATATTTCTCCTTCTTTGATGGTGACAAGTGAACACTGATGCGGGTTTCCTTGACATTATCTGCATCTCCTAAATTAATGACCTTAGTTTCTTCCAGGTTGGACTTAGGTCTATTCTCAAAATTCTC
Organism: Nicotiana glauca; assembly: GCA_026770625.1. Lineage (NCBI taxonomy): Eukaryota > Viridiplantae > Streptophyta > Magnoliopsida > Solanales > Solanaceae > Nicotiana > Nicotiana glauca. The sequence continues at coordinate 8,490 of MU713776.1, read as the reverse complement.
AACTTCTCTGACGACCTCTTCGGGTATCTCATCTTCTTCTGAGTCTACATCCTTTTGTTGCGTTGTTTCGTTGCAAGTCACAGTCGTTGGTTCATCGTCAAGATAAGTAATAGTAATGCTGTATAAAATAGAGTAAATGATAGAGAAAATAATAAGCAAGATATATATGATAAACTGAAATGCTTTGATTAAATACATAATAGTTTGGAACATCGGATCTCTTTTCAAAATTAAAGACAATGCGGAAAGAAAATCAGCTAGTAAAAAGTAAAATGAGATGCATGGTGCTTTTGTTTAGCTACCCCAAAGCTTTCCGGGCCCTGGTGCTTCTGATAGTCCAATTATTGAGATGTGCCCTTCTGCTTAAGATGATCATGCCAGAGTGCACGAACTAACCTTTGGGGAAGGGGAATAAAAATAAAAGAAAAACAAAAAGGTAAAAAGTTAGTGCGGGTTCTGAAGAAAAGCATTGCAGTATTTAAACAAATTGTGCGAGAATGTAAATTGTGTCTTAATTTTGGTGCCTCGTTGTGCCCGAGGTAGGCCTAGCTACAAATAGTTTTGGAGAACTTATAATGCTAAATGCCTCATTTTATTGATAAAAAATAAGATGAATCTAAAACGACTCTAAATAATAGAAGATAAAATGTCACTATTGGCCATTGGCCTTATTACATCATTAAAATAAAGAATAAGCGGTTACTTGGTCCCATAAGGAACGATTCTATTGTTGGGTTGAATATCTAGGAGGGAAGGCAGATTCCCTAAGTATTTGCGGACAAGTGTTTGATCACTAGAATGAAGGTCATTCCACCAATTCAGCAGCCTTGGATGAATGTTGGTCACCATGCCAAATTTGGGGATCTCGTGCCTCATTTTCTGCAAAACAGAGTGTTAGGCCCTTACCCCCGCCAGACTCGACTATTTAAATCAATAATTAGCATAGCAAGCACTTAAGTTCTCCAAATAAATGCACAGAACTTGGAGGCGTCCGTTTAGGTTTCAAGGAAACCCGGTGGACTTTGGACAAGGCTATCTTAATGAGTCATTATATGGACAACATAACTGACTTGACTAGGGTTGACCATGATGCATGAACAGTTTAATGGAATAAGGTTTCTACTTTTGAAATGCTAGACAAGGTACCCTTGAGCGGACAACTCAAGAGGGAAAGGCGCGGAACAGTCGACTACACCGTTGATCGGCTGGTTTTACC
>MU713773.1:41170-52417 GCA_026770625.1 Nicotiana glauca | reverse complement strand
AATTCCATTCCGACCCTCGGATCAAAATCTCACCTACCAATCGGAATTCGCCAAATTTCCAACTTCGCCAATTCAAGCCTATTTCTATACCGGACTTCCAAATTCGATTCCAATCATACTCCTAAGTCACAAATCTCCCCCCGAAGTTAACCGAACCACCGGAATTCACATCCGAGCCCTCCAACCACATAGTCAACTTTCGGTTGACTTTTCTACAACAACCTTCCTTCTAAGAGGCTAATTGCCTCATTTTCATCCAAAAACCAACCCAACTCTATCAGATCAACTCTAATACCGATACCGAAGTATGAAGCAACACAATAAGGGGGAAACGGGGCGGTAACTCACGTGACGACGGGCCGGGTCGTCACATAAAGTATGTTATTTTCTTTTCCTTCTATGTAAAATGTCCTAAAGTTCTAGTAAAAATAAAAGGAATTTTCTTTTTTTATTCATTTTTTCATTAATTTCCCAAAGAAGAAACTCAAAAGAAAATCTTTTTGGAATTAATATCTTAAAGAAAACTTTTAAAGAGACACTTAAAGAAAATTCTCTTCTTTTTTTTTGAATTTTTAGTCTTAATATACTAAAAGAAATATAAAAGTAATTTTTTATTTTGAATTCTAGATATTAATTTAATAGAAGAAAACCACCTCAAAAGATTTTTTTTTAATTCCTAGAATTACCATTCTAAAGAAAAATTCTAGCAGAAATATAAAAGCACAAAATCTCTTCTTTTTTTGTATTTTTGATTTATAACACACATCTTTTCGTATGCAAAATAGGAAGTACAATAACAAAAGACTCGACAAACTTAACTAGACTATGACAGACTCTGACATCACCTAGAAGACTCGATAATACTATGCAAAACTAAAAGGTAAATGACAATATAGAAAGAATAACAGACTCAAATCATTAAAATAAAAAATAAAATAAATCTCCTTAAGCAAACTCTTGAATGAGCGATCCTGACAGGATGGTCCCGGGGTGCCTGTCATGCTCAAACTCTGGTACGTAGATCCACACCTGTATAAGAAAATTGAAATGAACACTATGTGAGATAATAACACTCCCTACTGGACACATGCAAGAAATGATTGCGGCTAATTTTGCAAAACGGCTTATGTGGCCGAAAGGTGTCTAGAAGTGCAAAATTTGGCTAAGACCCCGCAAAGCCAAGAATCTAAGATTCACTAGGAAGACCAGACCCTATGTGGTTTGCCTACGTATGACGCCCCGAAATATAAGAATCAGGTATGTTCGGACAGATTGGATACAAGCGAGAATTAAAAAAACAACTAATTTAGAGAAAATATGCTTTTGTCTTTTGTTTTAAAAATGATGAGACATGTAAACTCTTTTTGGATTTTCTTTTTTCTTTTTTTTGAAAATGATGGGAAAGTGAAAAATCTTTTTGGATTTTTCTTTTTTTTCCTCTCTTAACAAAAATGGTCTTTTATTTTTGGGTACACATGTCCTAGACGGACCCAACCCTGTGTTGAGTCCCCTAAGTCAAATGCACGTGATGCAACAAATGTTCCTACTAGGGATCCGGCATGAGGTTATGTTATTCTAGGTTTAAACCTAGGGTTGTGTTCTATACCTGGCTTACCCGAGCGGATAACTCGAGCCGAGCTGGGGACAACGTACGGGGAGCACGAAAATCTGCCCGGCCTTGTTGCTGACCCAACGTTGTTCTATTTGGTATGACTTCTAAAAAAATGTGGGTCACGCATACGTGTGCCCCACATTTTCAGAAGACTCAAAAGGGAGGCGTAATAAAACATTTAAATGCAGTTCAAATAACATCAAAGCGCTAAATAAGAGGAAATTAACACATTAGGCCCACAAAATAAAGTAATATCAACAAATAATAAAGCCAAGCATAGATCATATCAACAAGATCAAATGCTTGAACCCTGAACCAGAAGTTCTGGTTCTTATCCCCAGGGGAGTCGCCAATGTAATGACCCGACCGGTCATTTTGCTTTTTAGAACCGTATTCCCCTAAATAAAACTTCTCGCGCTTGCTTTAAATAATTTATGACCTGCGGGGATGGTTTCTTCGGGATTTCTTAAGATTTTCCTAAAAGTCTAAGTTGTCTTTGGACAAAATTTCTAGAAAATGGACACGGATTTCTGATATGAAGGTCCTGGAGGGCCCGTAAGAAAATATGGGACCTGGTCGTATGCCCAGAATCGAATTCTGAGGTCCCTAGCCCGAGTAGTAAATTTTTATTAAAAACTGAAATTCTAAGGATTTAAAGAAATAAAATAATGATTGATCATGTTGGTATGGGGCTCGTATGTTGGTTCCAGAGCCCACTACAGGTCCAATATAACATTTAAGACTTGCCTGCAAAATTTGGTATCAATCCGAGTAGTATAAGTACGTTTCGTCACGTTAGAAGTGAATTGAAGAACTTGAAGTTCATAAGTTTGATTCAATTGGTTTTAGAGGGTGATTCTTAGATTTGACATTGTTTCAGGCATTTTGAAGGTTTGAGAGGGTCCGTTTCATGATTTCATACTTGTCGGTATGTTCGGGCGGGGCCCGGGGGCCCCGAGCACCGTGAGGCTCGAGTGAAGTTGGAACTTTTGGGAAGAAGCTGAAGCTCTAGCTATCTGTCATAGCCGCACCTGCGGTCGGTCGGCCGCAGGTGCAAGATCACAACTGCATTCAACCACTCGCAAATGCGGCCAAGCCAGGCCAGGCCCAAAGCTGCAGAAGCGGCTGTTCTTCCGCAAATGCAGCTTGCCTCTCGCAAATGTGATCCAGTGGCCCAGTCAAGATTCTGCAGAAGCGGGGCTCCTTTCCGCAGATGTGGTGGGCGCAGGTGCAGCCCAGGACCATAGATGCGGTAACCCCTGAAGCAGTGAGCTTCATTTAATATAGGCTCCAACCATTTTTTCTCATTTTTCACTCGTGTATTGGGCGATTTTGGAGCTCTTGAGAGAAGATTTCCACATAGCATCTTGAGGTAAGTTCATCCCCCTTATTTCTAAGTTTAATACTCGAGTTTTGGGTAGATTAAAACCTAAAGATTAGGGAAAATCAATGGGTTAGAGTAAAACCTAGGGTTTTGATAAAACTAATATTTTACCACGAAATTGGTTATGAAATGGAGTAGAAATCATATATTTTTTATCCTTAGGTTATAAAGAACAAATTTCTTCGAACATTTTTGGAATCTGGGCACGTGGGTCCGAGGTCGGATTTTAGGAAACTTGTGTTTAGGGTTGGAAAATTACTTTAGTAATTAAAATGCGTACTCTTGAGCTTGTATTGACTAGTTCCTATCTCGTTTAACTAGTTTTAGATCGTTCGTTTCCAAATTGAGAGTTTGGGCTCGATCTTGGTATTGGAAGTACACTTTGGAGCGAGATAAGTCTCCTTTCTAACCTTGTAAGAGGGAATTGTTCCCATATGAGCAATAATTGTATATTTGCTACTAAATGCGGGGGCTACGCATGCACTAGGTGACGAGAGTCTGTGTGTTGCTACTATTATATTAATTATCCGGATAGTTTAGGACCCTGTATAATGCTATATTCGCAAATGTTTATATGTCTTCTTGCCAATATGATCATTTAGGATATGCTAGAGGATTGGAAATGAACATAAGTGAACATATGTATTGTTGAGCACTTGTTTGAGTTTATTTGAATATAAATGCGCCTTCATGTAATTTTTGATGATATTGATATTTGTGGATTGGGCCGACCGCCTCGGTATAAATAAATGCATCTATGGTTCGTACCATTCGACCCTCTAGCAGTGCACAATTTCATTTCTGTTGGATCGGGTTGTCGACCTCGGCATAATATGCGCATGATATCTATGTGAATTATTATTGATAACTTGCTTGTTAAATGGTTTGAAATGTAAATGGATAACTATGATATCATTAAGGACATGACTTAGAAATTCTTATTAGAGCTGTTATATATAATTGTGACCTTCATGCCTAGCATAATACCATATTGTATTATTTGACCCTAGTAGGTATCAAGTCGACCTCACGTTTCTACTTGTTCGAGATTAGACAGGATACTTACTGGGTACATATTGTTTATGTACTTATACTACGCTTCTGTACTTAATTGTATAGGCTCTGAGACAGGTACATATGGCTATCGAACCGGTGCGCGTCCTTGATCATAGTCCAAGACTTCCATGGTGAGCTGCTTCCCTTCCTATGCCGATCAACAGCTTGATGGAGCTCTCTTACTTTTGACTGTCTATTCTACTTCAGACAGTAGGATAGATATATTATTTTCTATATTCTACTAGTTGCCCACAGCTTGTGACACCAGGTCTTGGCACGCACTTTAGTAGCCTATTCTTTTGGGTTGTATAACTATTATTGAATGTTGCTTATTATCTCATGTTTTAACTTTCAAATTAAGATGTTGTTGTAACTATTTTAATTAAGTAAAACAAGAATTCACTAATATTTTCGCGTTGGCTTTCCTGACAACGGTGTTGGGCGCCATCACCACCTGAGGTGAAATTGGGTCGTGACAACATGGTATCAGAGCACTAGGTTCGCGTAGGTCTCACAAGTCATGGAAAAACCTAATAGAGTATTGCAGATCAGTATGGAGACGTCTGTATTTGTCTTCGAGAGGCTATAGAGTGTTAGAAAACTACTCTTTATTCATTTACTATCGTGTAACGGATGGTAGACTAAATCTCTCTCTTCTATTCTCTCACAGATGGTGAGGACATGCACGAAAGATGTTCTAGACTCGGGAGGGATGCTCCACCCATTAATAGAGGCCAAGGAAGAGGCCGGGGGAGGGAACCAGCCCGAGGTAGGGGATGAGGACGTCCCCAAGTTATTCTAGTAGCACCACTAGAAGATCCTGCGGGATATCCTATTATTGAGGAGCAGGGCAAGGTGCCCTCACCTTCGGACTCTCCAGAGTGTCAGGAATCCTCCTCAGAAGGAATATCAATACGTGCAGGGCAATCTGGAGGCTGGGAAGCCCCTGCAGTCTGAGGTGCAGTGTCTGTCATCAATGTGGAGAAGTCAAAGTCCAATCCAGCCACTGTAGTGTCTGCTCCATACTCATCTTCCTTGGGCATGAGGGATGATAGATCAAACTCCAAAGTTTGAATTTTGTGGAGCTCAGTCTTCATCATAGCAACATCAGTCTGGAGCTTGGACAAGTCACCAATATTACCCTGCTCTATCTTCTCAACCATCATCTCAAGCTATTTCAGGCGATCCTCATATAATGTTTGTTGTTGTTGGAGTGCTGTCACTAAGGACTGTATAGGAGCCAAAACCTTCCTGATGAGGGTGGGTAGGTTCTTTAGAAGCTGGTCCACCTTAGCATTTGCATGATGAGCTATGAGACCAAGCCTCAAAATGGCTGGTAGTGTAGAAGAAGGCTGTGCAGTGGTAGCCTGAGAGGTGGGCTGTGGAGTGGAAGTGGATGCAACAGTAGCCTGAGCAGACACAAGTGTCTGGGAATCTGAGAGCTCTATATCATCATGAGTCTGGGTCTAAACCTCTGGGGGAGCAGCACGTACTACATCATCAATGCGCGTGATATCAATATCCTTCAGCGCTTTAGCAGCACGTACTACATCATCAATGCGCGTGATATCAATATCCTTCAGCGCTTTCCCTGTCTTGTCAGTGTGTGGCATGGTAGGGACTTTCACAGCCTTACAGAGGGCTGTGATCAGGCATGGGAATGGAAGTGACGTGGCTGTCTATTTTTCCTCAGATCCCTATCTCTCGTAAGATAAAATCACCTACATCAATCTTGATCCCCGTCATAATGCATGCAATGAGGAGAGCTTTCTCAATGCTTATGTGAGTTTCATTTATGGATGGTATCAATCGATAAGTGACGAAGCTAAACCAGAACCTGCCCTCTCGTGTGATATCTTCCTTGTAGATTTTATGCTGATGATTAATCCAAGCAGGGGTCCCCTTGGCTATCACTGACGCTATCCAACTATGCTCATTATCCCAGTTTGCCCATTTGGCGTCATACTCAGCTACCCCCGGTCTCCAGTCAAGAAAGTAGAACTCATTTATGGTCTCATTGCTATATAACACCTGCTTCCCCCAAATCAAGACAATATCACAGAAAATTCTGTTGTGCTTGTGGAGCAGTCCTGGAGGCACCACAGGATGCATAAAATTCACGGACTAGTGTTTCATTGTAGTCTTATGGCAACTCAGTGAAACACTCATATTTTGTAGCTTTTATGTTCTCTAGTATATGAGGGTACTGCTCTAGCCCATTTAGACTTAGTTGCTTTTCAAGCAGGGTTTTGCGTTTAGTTAGCCCTTCTCTATTTAACTCCCTAGATCCTTCGACTCCAAACCAGAGTTGGAAGTCATATCCTCTTTTCCATATTGCCNGGGGGGGGGGGGGGGGACGTGCAATAGTAGGGTTCAGTCATGAATGTTTTCCTTCTAGTGCACGACGACTCGAGGAGGCCCTTTTCTGAGCAGAAGCTAGATGTTTCTTGGGAGCCATATCTGCACAAAAATGAACTGTGAGCTTTATAGTAGGAAACAATGAAAAGAAAACAGAAAAACTAAAAAAAAAATCAAGTATGCGATAGGTTATGCGATAGCATAACCACTATGCGGACCGTAAACTTGTCGTATACTCTCAGCCTCTTGAAATGATCTAGGTATGCGATGGGATATGCGATCGAATACCCGTTATGTGGCTCGCATAGCCATCGCATACGTAATGCTTGGAAAAGATAAGAACATTATGCGATGACAAATCCACCGCAAAGCTGGATCTACAATCACAAATTAGCCGCAAACAACATGCTACTAAAACATTGAAACTGTCTTAGTATGCGGTGACTCTGTAGTCCGCATATCAATTATGCGGTCGCAAAGTCGCCGTATTTTTTCATCTTCTTCAGCCACCTAGGGTTCGTTTTTTGCGACAACAATGCGGACCGCAAATCCAATCTGCGGTCCGCATGAGTCATCTTCCTCAACATTTTAAACTTAAACCTCAACAATGGCGGTCCTAGTTTCATTACCCAATACCCTAAACATACTACCTATCCAAGAACCCCCTCACATTATGTACAAATACCCAACTACAACACGGAAAAAGAATAAAAATGACAGGAAAGGAAAACAAGAGAAATAAAAACTAAATTGAAACTAAAATTTACAAGGATGAGATCGGGATAGGAAAAACATACCAGTGAGGGATTCCTGAGCACACTTTGGAGGTGATTTGACAGGTTTTGGATTACGTTTTTGATTCACTAGCCGTTTTTCCTTGTCCTTTCTCATTTTTTTGTTATGTTTTGTTTTCTTTTTGAGAAAAAAAATTCTTTTTCTTTTGTTTCGAAGGTGTTTGAATGCTGAAGATATGCGAGGGCACTTACTTGGAGGTCTGCGATAGATAAGTCATCGCATAACATATTATGCGACCGCATAAGTGTTATGTTGTGGATTCAACGTGATTTGCTTGAGGGCCAAAATACGGTGCACTATGCAATGGCAGAACTAAAATGCGGTCCACAAAGTGCACCTTCTCGACACATTCCTGCCACCAAATTAAGCCAAACCATCTGTCTGGGTTTGAGACCATAATGTGGTCCGCACGACCGCATATGTGTAGCAAACATCCCATGGTGACTTTTCTTCCTTGTCACACGCAAATTCACCAAGTGTTAAGATCTTTTGAATCCCCTGCACTCTAACACACACTTTAAATTGCTCAATTAAATCCGTCTAACAAAAATTAAAATAAAGGACAAAGAGGGTGTTACCACACATGGGTTGCCTCCCATGAAGCGCTTGATTTAACGTCACGGCACGACGACGTTGGCATTTCTTTGGATTCACTCATTGGCGGGCATGGACCATCTTTGAGAGCCAATGTCTCCATGCAGTGTTTTTATCCATCTGTGCCCAAGTAGTGATTGACTCACTGGCCATTTACTTTGAAGGTTTGGAGCCCAACCTCCGATTCTAGTTTCACATCTCCAAAGGAGAGACCTTGACCACCTTGAATGGACCAGACCATTTTGATTATAATTTGAGCCTTGAGTTGGAGAGAAAAACCAAGTCACCTGACTTGAACTCCCTTTTCAAGCTCTTTTTTCGTGGACGAACTTCATCTTTTCTTTGTACACAACTGCACTTTCATATGCATGGAACTGGAATTCCTCCATTTCATTGAGTTGTGTTAACCTCAAATTTGCAGCTTCAAACCAGTCCAAGTTCAACCTTTTTAAAGCCCACATAGCTTTGTCCTCCAGTTCTATGGGTGGATGACCAGTCTTTGAGAAGACTAACGGATAAGGAGAAGTACCAATAGGAGTTTTGTACGCCGTGCGATATGCCCATAATGCATCATCGAGCTTCCTTGACCAATCAGTCCTATTTTCATAAACAGTCTTTTCTAGAATGATTTTTATCTCCCGGTTGGAAACTTCAACTTGGCCACTTGATTGAGGATGATAAGGTGTGGCCACCTTATGCTTGTTGCCATATTTCTCTAGTAGCCCAGTGAAAGCCTTTTTATAGAAATGAGACCCACCATCACTAAGAATGGCTCTAGGAGTGCCAAACTGCGTGAATATATTTTTCTTTAAGAATGTTGTCACACTCCTTACCTCATTGTTTGGTAAGGAAATTTCTTCAAACCATTTGGACATATAGTCCACAACCACAAAGATATATTTCATCCCACAAGAGCTCACAAAGGGACCCATAAAATCAATTCCCCATACATCGAAGATCTCTATCTCCATCACAAAGTGCATTGGCATTTCATGCCTCTTGGAGATTGGTCCTTGCCTTTGGCATTGGTCACAAGCCTTGACTATTTGATTGGCATCATGATAGATCGATGGCCAATAATAACCACATTCAAGCACCTTAGCCACCGTTCGATTTCCCCCATGGTGACCTCCAACCGGTGAGTCATGACATGCTTTCAGAATTGCGTAATTTCCTCTTCTAGAACACACCTTCGGATGATGTTATTAGCACAACACGGAACAAGAATGGTTCTTCCCAATAGTATTGTCGACAATCTCTCAAAAACTTCTTTTTTTGATAGGATTCCAATCCATCCGGAATGAGGTCACTAACTAAGTAGTTAGCAATATCGGCGTACCAAAGAGAAAAAGTGCTAGATAATGCCAATATGTGTTCGTCGGGAAAACATCATTGATATCAAGATCTTTCTTTGGTCTCCCTTCTTCTTCAAGCGTTGATAAATGATTTGTTACTTGATTTTGCATTCCCTTGCGATCCTTGACCTCGAAGTCAAATTCTTGCAACAACAGGACCCACCGAATCAACCTAGGCTTTGCATCCTTCTTTGCCATGAGATAGCGAAGATCATCATGGTCTGTGTACACTATCACCTTGGATCCCAACAAGTAAGCCCAAAATTTCTCAAAGGCATAGACAATGACAAGAAGTTCGTCTCAGTCACTGTGTAATTCATTTGTGCTCCATTGAGTGTCTTTCTTGCATAATAGACCGGGTAAAGAACCTTGTTGTCATGTTGGCCAAGCATTACTCCAATAGCTACACCACTGGTGTCGCACATGAGCTCGAAAGGAAGAGACCAATCGGGTGTGACAATAATAGGTGTCGTGGTGAGTTTTTGCTTCAATTCCTCAAAGGTTTTGAGGCATTTTTTGTCAAACACAAATTTTGCATCTTTCTCAAGGAGTTTGCACATGGGATTTGCAATTTTAGAAAAATCTTTGATGAAATGCCTATAAAATCCTGAAGTAGGTGGAGGAATCTTGGAAATTATCTCAATCTTTGCCCGGTCACCTCTATGCCATGTTTTGAAATTTTATGCCCTGAGACAATGCCTTCATCCACCATGAAATGGAATTTCTCCCAGTTAAGCACGAGGTTGGTCTCCTCACATCTCTTGAGTACTTTTCCAAGATTTTTAAGACAATGCTCAAAATAGTCACCTACCACCGAAAAGTCATCCATGAAAACCTCTAGAAAATCCTCCACCATATGAGAAGATGGACATCATGCACCTTTGGAAAGTAGACGGTGCGTTGCACAAACCAAAAGGCATCCGGCTAAAGGAAAAAGTTCAATAAGGGCAAGTGAATATTGTTTTCTCTTGGTCCTTCAATGCTATTTTGATTTGGTTGTAACCAGAATATCCATCAAGAAAGAAATAGAATGACCTTCCCTCTAGACGATCAAGCATTTGATCAATAAAAGACATAGTAAAATGGTCTTTGCATGTGGCACTGTTGAGCTTCTAATAATCCATATACACCCTCCATCCGGTCACCGTTCTTATTGGGATGAGCTCATTTTTATCATTTTCAATCACTGTCATGCCTCCCTTTTTTGGCACACATTGCAGCGGGCTCACCCAAGAACTATCGATAATGGGGTAAACTACCCCAGCATCCAACCACTTGATGATTTCCTTCTTTACCAACTCTTGTATGGACGGGTTCAACCGTCGTTGGTGTTCCACATTTGGTTTAGTATCATTCTCCAATTTAATCTTGTGTTCGCAAATTTCAGCGGGAATCCCTCGGATGTCCACAATTGTCCATCCAATAGCTTGCCTATGCTCTTTCAAGACATCCAACAATTGTTCTACCTACACATCATTCAGCAAATAAGAAACGATTATGGGTAAAGTATCATTTGATCCAAGAAACTTATACCTCAAGTGTGGTGGAAGTGGTTTGAGCTCTAGTTGCGGTGGCTCAATAATAGAAGGCTTTGCGGGAGGAGTAGCTCTATTCTCCAAGTCGAGAGATAGCTTCTTCAGAGCATAAGAATAGGACCCAAGTGTAACGACCCGGCCGGTCGTTTTTAGAATTTATGCCCCGAACCCCTATTAACTATCCCCTAAGTTCAATTATGCTACTTTGGTTTGTGGGGACGTTCGGTGTTTGGATTCGGAGTGTTGTGGGACACTTAGTCCCTAAATGAGAGCTTAAGTGTTGAAAAATAGTCCGTAATCGGAACAATGTGAAGACGACCTCGGAATGAAAATCCAATGATTTCGTTAGCTCCGTTAGGTGATTTTGGGGTTTGGAGCGTGTTCAGAATGTAATTTGGAGGTCCGTAGCTCATTTAGGCTTGAAATGCCGAAGTTTGAATTTTTGAAGTTTCGGTCCGATAGTGAAGTTTTGATCCGAGGGTCGGTTTGGAATTCCGGAAGTTGCTGTAGCTTCGTCATGTCATTTTGGATGTGCGTGCAAAATTTCAGGTCATTCGG
>MU713773.1:5311-17974 GCA_026770625.1 Nicotiana glauca | reverse complement strand
TTGTACCAATCTTCAAAATACTAAAAACAATACCAAATCAACCAAAACACATCGGATTCAAGCCTAAGTTTCTAAAAATCTTCCGAATTTTGCTTTTGATAAAAAACCCAACCAACCACGTCTAAATGACCAGAAATTTTGCACACACATCCCAAATGACACAACGGAACTACTGTAACTTTCAGAATTCTATTCCGACCCTTGGATTAAAATATCTCTATTGAACCAGAAACTTTAAAAATTCAACTTTAGGCATTTCAAGCCTAAATTAGCTACGGGCCTCCAAAACACAATCCGAACACACCCCTAAGCCCGAAATCACCTAAAGGAGCTAACAAAACCATCAAATTGCCATTCTGAGGCAGTCCTCACATTGTTCTAACTACGGTCAACTTTCCAACACGTATGCTCTCATTTAGGTACTAAGTGTCCCAAAACTCTCCAAAACTCAAAATCGAACATCCCGGCAAATAAAAGTAGCAAAAAATAAACACGCGAAAAGAAGTTAATAGGGGATCGGGGCGTTAATTCTTAAGACGACCGGCCGGGTCATCGCATCCTCTTACACTTAAACATCCGTTCATCCTCGAACGAGCATAAAGACATACTTGAAGTAGTGAAAATATGAGGGTAATGGCTGCGCATATCCTGCTCGGTCTCCCAGGTCGCCTCCTCAACCGGCTGACCCCGCCACTGAACCGTCATTGATGCAATGTTCTTTGACCTCATCTTTCTAACCTGCATATCCAATATTGCCACTAGCTCCTCAACATAGGATAGATCCTTGTCCAATTGGACTGAACTAAAATCCAACACGTACGACGGATCACCGTGATACCTCCGGAGCATCGAAACATGAAATACCGGATAAACTCCTGCCAGGTTGGGAGTTAAGGCAAGCTCATAAGCAACCTCCCCAACTCGCCTCAATATCTCAAAAGGGCCAATAAACCTCAGATTCAACTTCCCTTTCTTCCCAAATCTCATAACGCCCTTCATAGGCGAAACTCGAAGCAGAACCCGCTCTCCAACCATATAGGAAACATCACGAGCCTTCCGGTCCGTATAGCTCTTCTGTCTGGACTGGGATGTACGGAGTCTATCTTGAATCATCTTAACCTTCTCCAAAGTATCCTGAACTAAGTCTGTGCCCAATAACCTAGCCTTACCCGACTCGAACCAACCCACCGAAGATCTACACCGCCTACCATATAAAGCCTTATACAGTGCCACCTGAATGCTGGACTAATAACTATTGTTGTGTGCAAACTCCGCCAATGTCAAGAACTGATCCCAAGACCTTCCAAAATCGATCTCACACACACACACAACATATCCTTAAGAATCTAAATAGTGCGCTCGGACTGCCCGCTCGTCTGAGGGTGAAATGTTGTACTTAACTCTACCCGAGTACCCAAATCATGTTGAACGGCCCTCCAAAACCGTGATGTGAACTGAGTACCTCTATCCAAAATGATGGAAACTGGAATACCATGTAGACGAACAATCTCCCGGATATAGATCTCCACCAACCGCTCCGACGAATAAGTAGTGCACACAGGAATAAAGTGAGCGGACTTGGTCAGCCGATCCACAATCACCCAAACAACATTGAAATTTCTCAAAGTCTGCGGGAGCCCAACTACAAAATCCATGGTGATCTGCTCCCACTTCCACTATGGAATCTCTATCTGCTAAAGCAACCCACCCGGTCTCTTGTGCTCATACTTTACCTGCTAACAGTTGAGACACCGAGCTACAAACCCAACTATATCTTTCTTCATCCGCCCCCACCAATAGTGCTGCCTCAAATTTTGGTACATCTTCACGACACCTGGATTAATGGAATACCGCGAACTGTGGGCCTCCTCTAGAATCAGCTCCCGAAGTCCATTAACATTGGGTACACAGACCCGGCCCTGCATCCTCAATACTCCGTCCTTACCAAAGGTCATATATCTGGAATCACCATGCTAAACCTTGTCCTTGAGGATAAGCAAATGAGGGTCATCATACTGCCGCTCCTTGATACGATCAAATAGCGAAGACTAAAAAACCACGCAAGCTAGAACCCTACTGGGCTCCGAAAGATCCAATCTCACAAATTGGTTGGCTAAGGCCTAAACATCCATCGCCATAGGCCTCTCTGATGCTGGTAGATAAGCCAAACTCCCCAAACTCTCTGCCCGGCAACTCAAAGCATCGGCCACTATATTGGCCTTGCCCGAGTGATATAGAATAGTGATATCATAGTCCTTCAGCAATTCTAACGCACCTCCTCAGATGCAAATTTAGATCCTTTTGCTTGAATAGGTGTTGCAAGCTTCGATGGTCACTATACATCTCACAAGCCACACCGTATAGATAATGGTGCCAAATCTTCAGGGCATGAACAATGGCAGCTAACTCAAGGTCATGGACAGGGTAATTATTCTCATGTATCTTCAACTGTCTGGATGCATAGGCAATCACCCTACCGTCCTACATCAACATCGCTCTGAGGTCAACCCTTGAGGTATCACAATAGACCGTATAAGACCCCAACATGGAGGCAATATCAACATTGGGGCTGTCATCAAAGTTGTTTTGAGTTTCTGAAAGCTTGCCTCACACTCTTCCTTCCACTAGAACGGAGTACCCTTCTGGGTCAGTCTAGTCATAGGGGCTGCAGTCGATGAAAACCCCTCCCCAAAAGGACGGTAGTAACCCGCCAAACTGAGAAAACTACCGATCTCTATAGCTGAGGATGGTCTGGTCCAACTCTGTACTGCCTCTACCTTCTTTGGATACACCCGAATACCATCACTCGATACCACTTGGCCTAAGAATACCACTGAATCCAACCAAAACTCACATTTTGAGAACTTTGCTTATAACTTCATTTCCCTCAAAGTCTGAAGCACTATCCTCAGGTGCTGCTCATGATCTTCCCGGCTCGTGGAATACACTAGAATGTCATCAATAAAAACAATGACAAAGAGTCAAGATATGGCCAGAATAGACTGTGCATCAAATGCATGAAGGCTGCTGGGGCATTGGTCAGCCCAAATGACATAACAAGAAACATGTAATGACCATATCGAGTCCTGAAAGCAGTTTTTGGGATATCTCGCTCCCGAATCTTCAACTGATGGTAACCTGAGCGCAAGTCAATCTTAGAAAACACCCGTATGCCCTGAAGCTGGTCAAACAGATCATCAATACGAGGCAAAGGATAACGATTCTTCACTGTAGCCTTGTTCAACTGGCAATAATCAATACACATACGCATAGAACTATCTTTTTTATTCATAAATAAGATAGGAGCACCCCATGGTGATACACTGGGTCGAATAAAACCCTTATCAAGCAATTCCTACTGATCCTTCAACTCCTTCAACTCAGGAGAAGCCATACGATGCGAAGAAATAGAAATGGGCTGAGTGACTGGAAACAAATTAATGCCAAAATTAATATCTCTATCAAGTAGCATGCCTAGAAGATCAGCTAGAAACACATCGGAAAAGTCCCGTACTACTGGAACTGAATCAACTGAAAGGGTATCAATACTGACATGTCTCACATAGGCTAGATACGCGTCACACCCCTTCTCAACCATACACTAAGCTTTAAGGAAAGAAATAACTCTACTGGGAGTGTGATCTAATGCACCCCTCTACTCAACACGTGGCACACCTGGCATAGACAACGTTACGGTTTTGGCGTGACAATTAAGAATATCATAACGGGGCGACAACCAGTCCATGCCCAAGATAATATTAAAGTCTACCATGCTGAGCAATAATAAATTGGTTCTGGTCTCAAAACCACTAACATCAACCAAACATGACCGATAAACGTGGTCCACAACAAGAGAATCTCTCACCGGAGTAGAAACATAAATAGGGGAATTCAAAGAAGCCCTAGATACACCCAAATACGGAGAAAAATAAGAAGACACATAAGAATAAGTGGAGCCTGGATCGAATAGAACCGATGCATCTCTGTGACAAACCAGTATAATACCTGTGATGACAGAATCAGAGGCAACAATCTCGGTACGGGAAGAAAGGGCATAGTATCAGGCCTGGTCTCCCCCTCTAGGGTGACCTCTACCTCCCCGACCTCCGTCTCTAGCTGGCTGAGCAGGTGGGGTAGCAACTGGAGTTGTAACCATAGACCGAGAACTCTGAGGGGAATGCTGTGGCTGAGAAGTCTGTGGAGGTGCACCCTTCCCAAGTCTGGGGAAATCCCTCACCATATGGCATATGTCACCATACTCAAAACAAGCTCTGGGGGGACATGGTGGCTGTGAGTGGCTCGGGATAGTTTTGCTAGACTGACCTTTGAAAGCATCCCGCACAGGAGGTGCATAGTAAGGCTCCCGAGGCCTAGGAGGAGCTGGAGCACTATTGGATGTTAGAAGAGCTGAATGAACATGGAGACTCATATAACCCCTACCAAGACGACCTACAGTTGGGGTATGGGCACCAGAGTAATGTCCCGAATCTCGAGACCTCTTGGCCTCCCTCTCCTCTCTCTCCTTAGTATGGATACCCTCAATCCTCCTAGCAATGTTCACCACCTGCTGGTAAGGAATATCCATCTCCAACTCACGAGCCATGCTAGACCTGATGCTGGGAATAAGCCCCTTAATAAACCGGAAAACCCTCTCGCGAACGGTAAAAACCAAGGCCGGTGCATGCCTAGCCAAGCTAGTATAACGAACAACATACTCTGAGATAGTCATAGCACCCTGGCATAAATACTCAACTCGGCGCACCATGCATCTCTGAGGCTCTGAGGAACAAACTCTCTCAGAAATAGATTTGAAAACTGGGTCAAAGTTAGCGAAGCAGCCTCGTCCGAACTGTCTAACTTATAAGTGCGCCACCACTCATAGGCGACTCTTCAAAGATATAAAATAGAGAATGAAATCCCACTCGATCTTGATATACTCATGGTATAGAGAATACGGTAGCACTTCTCTAAATATCCCAAGGCATCCGCCAATGCTAACCCACTGAATACATGAGTATCATACTTCTTGAACCTCTCAAGTCTCTGTTGCTCATCCTCTGAAGTCGTTCTCCTATCCTCGGGATGGTCTGGGGCTATAGGCTGCATAGGAATAATGTCTGGTACCTGATCCACATGCACTCGCTTCTCTAGAGTGCAGGCGGCGGGAGTCTGTGCTCCTCCCCTAGCCTGGGATGTAGCTGCAGCAAGGGGAAGCAACCCTGCCTGAGCCAAAGTGGTGTACGGGCTCATAAACTGTGCCAGAGTCTCCTGATGTGCTGGTATGGTAGTAGCAGTAGGCATGTCAGGTACTTGGACTCTGACTGGCACTGCTGGTGGCTCCTCGGTGGAAGCTCGCATAGATGCTCTGGCTACACCACGTACACGCCCTCAACCTTTACCTCGGCCCCGGCCTCTAATAGCTGCAGTAAGGGGTGCAAGTGCCTGATCATCTCGAGTAGCACGTTTCCTCACCATCTGTGAGAGAGTAGAAGACAGAAGTTTAGAATTATGATGTAAAAATATCGCACAATAAGGAAATCAAATGAAGTGGAAATTTTCCTAACAGTTGCATAGCCTCTCGTAGATAAGTACAGACGTCTCCATACCGATCAACAAGACTCTAATAATCCAGATTGTGATCCATAACTCCCATTAACCTAGAGCTTTGATACCAACTTGTCACGACCCTAGTTTGCGCTCCGTGAACTATCGTGACGACACCTAGTCTCTATGACTAGTTAAGCCTATCAATGTGGAACATAAACAAAACTTGCGGAAGAAATAATCAAAAGCCAAAAATAACTGAAATAAACGATACATAAAATGTCGCTCGGCATACACAATACTTAACTTCTCAAAACTGATATATACTCCTAAAACCCGAAAAACCATGAATCACAAGCTAAGAAAATACTACATAGCTCTAACTTTGGAATGTCGAACAAGAACAGAAAGTACAGAAGGGCTAAATAATAAATGCAGGAATAGAAATAAAATCCTTGGTCTGCGGATGCGGCAGATATACCTCGAAGTTGCTAGAGTAGTCTCCTTGCCTCAGGGGTGATAAGACTAGGTAGAAGTAATTGGATCTGCACATGAGAAAGGGATAAGAGTACACCACAGTGGTACTCAGTAAGTGCCAAGCCTAACCTCGATTGAGTAGTGACGAGAAAGGTTAGGGCTCTACTGAGGTCAAATAAAATATATAATTTGACAGTGCAGAATAAAATAGTATAAGCATGTACAACGGTAAAAGTAATATAGGATATAAAGAACATCATCAACTACAGAGAAAAATATAAACACCGAAGGAAAATACAGTGCATCTCCAATAATATCAACCGGGGATTTTCCAGGATACCGTCCTGAAGTCCCAATATACATATCCAATAAGTCTATCGAGGTACCGTCCCGTAGTCCAGCTCATAGTACACGGGGATCTACCGGAATCTGATTTCGTAGTCCCAAACATAAATACCCAGTCTGGGGAATCTATCGGGTGAATTTCCACAGTTCCATATAACTGTGTAAGCGGATCTACCGGAATCCCACATTCGTAGTCCCAAATGTAAATAGACAAGGGGGAGCTACCTAAATTCCACATTCGTAGTCCCAATATAAATACACAACAACAATAGAAGATGTGCTCAGAAATATCAAACTTCATATTAAGGCAAACAAATAGTCTAGTCTAGCACGCTGCACATAATTCAGGCAAAACACTTAAACAAATAAGGCAATTTAATCACTTAAATATGCTTTTCCTAAGCTAACACAGGTTTAAATAGTACAAGCAATAAACAGGAAAATAAACATATTAGTAGTACTTGATAAGAATCGAATTTCCAACAATTAACATAAGTACACACTCGTTGCCTTACTTACAAGGCATTTCAATAATCAAATATACCAAATCCTAAGGGAAAAGCCCTCACACAAGGTTAGACAAGCCACTTACCTCGAACAAGCTCAAATCAATCCGAAACCACGCTCTTACCACGAGTACTCGACTCCAAATGGCCCAAATCTATTCAATTCAATTGCATATTGTAAATAACATTTCTAGTAACTGATTCTACAATTAAATTCTAAGCTAATACGCAAAATTAGGTAAAATGACCAAATTGCCCCTCGGGCCCACATCTCGAAATCAGGTAAAATTTAAATTTCCAGAATCCTCACACTCTCACCAGTCTAACCATATCAAAATTATCCAAATGCAATGTCAAATCCCCAATGAAAACTCAATTTCTTGGATTGGTCTAAGAACGTTTCCCCCAATTTCCACCAAAATTTCGAAATTAAAGGATGGATTTAAGTGTAGATTCATGAAAATTAGTCTAAACCGAGTAGGAATTACTTAACCAAATAGACTAGGTGAAAATCTCTTCAAAAATCGCAATCTCCCGAGCTCCCAAGTCCAAAATATGAATTGTGGTTCAAACCCTCGATTTGGGTTTTAAAAATCTGCCTAGGTATTCCTTCTTCGCGAATGCGGTCAACGCCTCGCGTTCACGAAACACAAAAATGACTTTGACCAAAATCCTCTTATGCGAATGCAACAAGAACCTCGCGAACGCGATGGTTCCTCAGACTTACCCTTCGCGAATTCACTCCCTCTCTCGCAAATGCGATGAACAAACTCGACTATAGACATAGCTGACCAAACTACTCTACGCGAACATGATGCCCTTCTCGCGAATGCGATGCACGAACATCCAGCCCTTCACGAATGCGAAGCCTTCCTCGCAAACACAAAGGCTGAAATTCCACTATATTCCACTGACTCTTCATGAACGTGAGGGTCCACTCGCGAACGCGAAGAGTAAAAGCCTGCAACAGCAGAACCTGCAATTTTGCAACTCCGAACTTCATAAAATGGTCCGATTGACCACCCGAAACTCACCGAGGCCCCTAGGACCTCAACCAAAGTCATCAACATATCCTAAAATCTTATTCAAACTTGTACCAATCTTTAAAACACTTCAAAAAAACATCAAATCAACGAAAACACAACAGATTCAAGCTTAAGTTTCTAAAAATCTTCCGAATTCCACTTTTGATAAAAAAAACCAATCAAACCACGTTCAAATGACCTGAAATTTTGCACACACATCCCAAATAACAAAACGTAACTACTTTAACTCTCAAAATTTCATTCTGACCCTGATATCAAAATCTCACTATCGAACCGGAAACTTCAAAATTCAACTTTCGGCATTTCAAGCCCCATTCCAAGGACGTCTTCACACTGTTCCGACTACGGTCAACTTTCCAACACTTAAACTCTTATTTAGGGACTAAGTATCCCAAAACTCTCCGAAACTCAAAATCAAACATCCCGACAAATAAAAATAGAAGAAAATAAACACGGGAAAAATAGTTAACAAGGGATCGGGGTGTTAATTCTTAAGATGACCGACCGGGTCGTCACAACTCTTCCTTGAACACTAATCATATTTTTCTTTCTTTTTGCTCTTTGCTTCTTTTCAAACCACATATCCCTCATTAGCTTCTACTTTTCCAAAATTGAGCCATCTTAACTACCTCTTTAATTCTCTTCAAGACTCCATATGTATATATACTTACAACTCTCTTTTTTTCTTTTCTCTTGCAAAATTTGTTTTTTTTTCTAAAAGAATAAATTATAAAAGAAAATAAACAAGAAAACTAGACCAAGGTAAGAAAAATTAATTAGACAAATATTCACAAGTTTGGATCAAAGCATTTACGCTTATTTCTCAAACAACCTATATTACGCCAAATTGTTCCCCAGCAACAGCGCAAAAATATGATACACTCAAATTAAACTTTAATTAAATAGTGTAAGGTGGTCAGTTTCAAATATAATAACCCAACAAGGTTGGGGTCGAATCCCACAGGGAATAAGTGTGAAAAGGTTACTCGACTAGTGTGTTACTTGACTTAAGTCGTAATTCTATTAGGTTAGTTGTAACAAAAGTATGGTATGATTGTGATTTGAAGAAATAAATAATTGTAATGTTGAGAATGTAACTAATTGGATTAAATAAACCAAGGTTGTGCCCCCTTCAATGAGGTATAATGCTATCGGTGTTAATATGATATTCTAATGCAAGGTTCTTTTGATATGCAAATGATTTCTAAATGACTACCCAACTATTGGAATACTCTTTATGATTTTTCCAAATATAAAAGAGTTGCAATTAAGAACAATAAATATATGCCAAATTAAACCCACTTATTCTTAAGCGATTCTATTAAACAAGGTTTAAAGCCTTGAGTCTTTGATATTTACTTCTACTAAATTCTAACATACTTTCCAAAGCAAAGGAAGAATTTAATGGTACTTGTTAGTGTTTGCAACCACCAACAATAAATGAAGAATGAGAAGTAAATAAATATCAACCAACCATTATACATATATGCAATGTTAAATGCCCATTCAGGGTCCACAACCTTAGTATTCAAAGTTAGCTACACATGCTAAAATACAAAAAAAAAATGAGAATATTAAATAATATAAAGCTTACAAAGTACAAGATTCTTCACCCAAGAGCTTCCAAAATAGAGGAATATTAAAGACTTGGAATGTAACTCAAAAACAAGACAAGTTGTCCCCACAAAACTCAATTAAATCTATTTATAGTGGGTCAAAACTCGAGACCAAAATCAGACAAAAATACCCTTTCAGGTCAATTATGCGACCGCATATCTGTCGCATAACAGACATGCGATCCACATTCTCATCATGGCCATCACATCTTCAAAACCTAGTTCCCAAGCCTTCAACTCATTCACGTTCTGTGGTCCACATTATAGATATGCGATCGCATTTCTCATTGTATTTTCCACCTTTAGCGACTTTCACAATGATTTTGCGGTCCGTTATGCGTCCCGCAAAACTGTTATGTAATCGTAGACTGGACCGCATTTCTTGCATTGGACTTTGGCCAACAAACTGTTGGGGTTTGCGATTCCTTTGTGCATTATGCAACCCGCATGTTGGATTTGCGGTTCGCATTTCCACATGTGCAATGCATTTTGCTCTTTTCTTGTCCTTTTGTGTCTTTTTTATTTCATTTACATGATCTTAGGTCCTTAAATCTCATACACTGCAAAAACACTAAAATTACATAAATATAGAAGATTATTGCATTTAAAACAAGTTAAAATCTAAGCAATTTGTATTAAATGTGCCGAAATTCTCCGGCACATCAACACCCGCAACCTAAACTATTGCTTGTCCTCAAGCAACTAAAATGACACTATCTGTGATGACCCGGCCCATCATCATGTGAGTTACCGCCCCGTTTTTCCCTTATTGTGTTACTTCATATTTCTATATCAGTATTAGAGTCGATCGGGTGTAATTGAATTGGTTTTGGTTGAAAATAAGGCACATAGTCTCTTGGAAGGAAGCTTGTTTTAGAAAAGTCAACCAAAAGTTGACTATATGGTTAGAGGGCTCGGATGTGAATTCTGGTGGTTCGGTTAGCTTCGAGGGATGATTTGTGACTTGGAGTGCGATCGGAATCGAATTTGAATGTCCGGTGTAGAAATAGGCTTGAATTGGCGAAGTTGGAATTTTGGCGAATTTCGGTTGATAGGTGAGATTTTGATTCGGGGGTCGGAATAGAATTCCAAGAGTTGCAGTAGCTTCGTTAGGTGATTTTGGATATGTCTGCAAATTTTTAGGTCATTTGGACGTCGTTTGATCGGGTTTTTGATCGAATGTGAGATTCGGAAGTTTTAGTTGAACTTAGGCCTGAATCCATCGCGATTTGATGATTTTTGTGTTAATGGTCGTGTTTTTTATGATTGGAACAAGTTCGTATGATGTTTTGGAGTAGGTTGATGTTTTTAGTTGGGGTCCCGGGGACCTCGGGGTGATTTCGGGTGTTCAAACGGACCCTTTTTGGCTTGCAAAGACATCAGATTTTCTGCCGTTGGTGTTGCAGACTTTAGTGCATCGCGTTCGCGTGGTGAGGGACGCGAACGCGTAGGGAAATTTTGGGAGCCTGGAAGTTTTGCCTTCGCGTTCGCGAAGGATATGCCGCGAATGCATAGTTGTGGAACCTGGTGGTTCGCGTTCGCGTTTGATGTTTCGCGTTCGCGAATGAGGATTTAGAGTCAGTAGAGTTTTGTTATACGCGTTCACGTGAGTGGAGGACGCGTTCGCGTAGAGTCAGGCTGTTGGGCATCGCGTTCGCGTGGGGATATGTCGCGTTCGTGTAGTGTATTTTCAAATTGAAAAGTTGTTGGCCTTCGCGTTCGCGTGACCAGTGTCGCGAACGCGATGAAGAAAATGATGGGCGGACAGAAGGGTTTTATAACATTTCCTCCGTGAGCTGAAGTCATATTTCACCATTTTTGAGCATATTTGGGAGCTTTTGACGAGGGATTAAGAGGATTTCAACTAGGATTGGATTGAAGGTAAGTTTTATGAGCTAATTACGAGATTTTATTGAAGATTTATCATTGAAATTCTCTGAAAATTGGGTGAAAATTGGAGAAGTTAGGGCTTGGTTTTTGTTATTGAAAAGTTGGAATTTGAAGGGGCTATTAAACTCCAATTTTGATAAATTTTATATGTACGGACTCGTGGCGAGACGAGGATTCCAAAAATATGAATTTCGTAATTTTTCGAGAAGTGGGCCCGGGGCTCGGGTTTTGCCAACTTCGTGTTTTTGGGTGTTTTTCGAGTTCTTTCGAATGGGTTATGTTCCATTAGCCTATTTTAATGTATTCTTTGTGATTTTGACCAGATTCGGCACCCGAGGAGGTTGATTCAAGAGGGAAAGGCTTAGCGGACTAGTCTCGTGGCCGGTTCGAGGTGAGTAATAGATGTAGATGATGACCTGAGGGTTTGAAACCCCGGTATATCACACTGTGACGCTATATTGAGGTGAGACACGTACTCTACGGTGAGTGCGGGGTCGATTGTGATTGGGGACTATGGATTAGTCCGCCTGAGTGATGTTGTACTGTGTTGTTGGCTATAAATGAGCTGGTAAACCTCCTATTTGGATGGTTATGGAAATATTTGGGCTACGTGCCGGTTATTTGGATCCCGTAGGGATGTTTTCACTGTTTCTTTGATTTATAGCATGTTTTCATGATATCAGTCCTGAGCTAAACACTGTCTAGAAATGACTGGCAAAATTCTAAAGTCTTGAACACATAATTTTATAATTACTGATAAACGGAACTAAAAATGGTTAGTTTGACTGTGCCTGTGTGGCTTGCATGCATATAGCTAGACTGATAGTGGATCGGGTTGCACGCCGCAGCGTATGTTACTATGATATTGCGCTTGGGCTGTAGGAGCCCCTCCGGAGTCTGAACCCCCACAGTGAGCGCGGGTACCCAAATGGATCAGGCTACGTGCCGCAACAGTCATGTGCAATGCATTGCTTTCATGCATTGATACTTATCTGCCCTATCTGTTAGTACTCATTGATGTTACATTGTTAAATATGTAGTAGTACTGTTGTAGCTTTACCTTGTCGTATATTGGGATTTCCTACTTTCAATATCATTATACATGTCTATTACCACTGAGTTAGAAGTACTCACTTTGCTCCCTGCACCATGTGTGCAGATTCAGGTACTTCGAGAGCTAGCTGAGCTTACTGCTGTTCATCAGAGTTTTCATACGGAGTTGTCGAGGTAGCTTCCTGA